>VSTD030003686.1:0-10733 GCA_008808055.3 Sporobolus alterniflorus | reverse complement strand
CGATCTCGATTTTTCCAGGGTAAACAAAATACATGAGAAGTATCCAATAAGGTGTTATGTTCGACAACAGGCGTGCTCTGCTTCCCATTGCAAAATGGCCAGGGAAAGGTGGCAAAGGGCATATGTGAACTGTTGCAGTGATGGCCAGCACAACAGATCAAAATTAGGGTCTTTTTTACCGACGGAAGAAACGAATATCATCCTCTTCAACCAATATACATACTACATTCATTATTTTTTATTTATCATCAGCTAGTTTACTTTGAATTAACCGACGACAAGTAAAAAAAAATAGAAAAAGTATGATATAGTTCTTGATTAGGGGTGGATAGATTTGGGGATCGTACAATCGTAGTCACGTTCCTACAGCGGGCAAGAAGAATAATTCATATTTCTTGCTTGCCGATTACACACTATGCCTCCAACTTTTATAGTCACGTTCCTACAGCGGGCAAGCAATCTCACAACCCTAACCCTATATGCCACTACAGTAGTTGCAGCTACAGTACCACCTTGACCCACATGGCCCATCTAACTAGTATAACATTTCACTCATCTTTTTGAGCAGCTCGCTCACGAGCTGCAGTTATTATGACGATACTAATCTTTGACCTAAGCTAAGGAGATGACTCAAAACTAAGTCTTTTACATCTCGGCTTAATTTATTCTTGACAACTAAAAAAATTGCTCACTTCATGGTGGCGGCATACGGATAGCAGCACTTTGTCTCTGTCGAGACGTCATCGACGTATGTCCTTACTCAACTTGGGTCCCATGCAAACATGGTGAGTCGGTACAACAACGAGCTCGTGGCAGTCCCAAACCCTAGGGTTGGTGAAGAAGTCAAGGTGGTGGCATCGCTTGACGCAGCGGCAGAGAGACGACTTGGCATGGATGCAGCAGAGGAGGCAATGGCATCGAGCGGGCCTACTGTGGACCTGGTGGCAGAGGTGAGGTGTGCCTACTTGGCGTCGGCTTGCTGTCGAGACGCTGTACTAACAGACTGTACCCGGAGCAGCCATAAGCAGACATATGACGAGGTAGACGACGCTTGCGTAGGGCGTCCCCTTGCTGCTGAGCGATGCCGTCTGTCTTGAAACCATCGTGGAGGTTGAGTGCGGCCTAATTTCCTCTACACCCGACGGGCAAGGGTGACGGTGGATCTAGGGATCGGTCTTCTCCACGCATGATGAGTAGGGATGGTGGGGGACCACCGGTGTAGACGGCGTGGACGACGGCGCCGACCGCGTTCTGCGTGCGGTGGCAGCGCCGGCGGATTGGGCACATACGGTGGAGCTGCTGGTGGAGAAGTCAGAGCAATGACCATTGTCGGGCCTGACAGAGTTGGCAGCTCCAACAAAACCGACGTGGGCAATGGCTAAGGTTGGTACAGATGGCAACGACAAAATTAGGGCTGGTGGAGGCAGCAGCTCCAATGGAACGATGCCAACATCAACGTGGCATGCTGCTCATCGACGTCTTGCTGCAAATCAAGGTGGAGCGTCGGCAGCACATCCATCGACATGGGTTGCTGCCCGTCGATGATCCGCTACAGATCCGGGTGGAGCACCGACATCAATGTGGCTTGATGCTCGTTGACGACCATCTATGGATCAGGGCGGAGAGCCGGCATCTCATCCGTTGCTGTTGTGATGGCCTCAATCTTGTACATGAGGTCCTGCTGCTCCTCGGCGATTTGCAGCACGTCTGCGGTAATCGTGGTCATCTTCTGGATAAGAGATCTAACACGTCTTGCATCTTCTGCGTGGTGGTGACCATTATGATGAGGATAGGGAGGGAAAGGTGGGGAGTGGGTGACAGCGGCATCAATGATGAGTGGCTCTGAATACCAAATTGATATGGTTCTTGATTGGGGATAGGACAGATTTATGGATCACCCGACCGTACGCACGTGTCTACGACGGGCAAAAAGGATAATTCATATTTCTTGCTTACCGATTACAGACTATGTCTCCACCTTTTATAGATGGAGGAGACTTGGACTGAGTAACCTCACAACCCTAACCCTAGATGTCACTTCAGTAGCTAGCACTACAGTACCCACCTTTTATAGATTAAGCAACCTCACAACCCTAACCCTAGATGTCTCTACAGTAACCGCGGCCAGTAGCCATCTTGGCCCATATTGCCCATCTAACTAACATAACAGAGTACATATTAGAGGCTCCAAGAAAACTAAACAATAGTTCAAGAGACACATCTAAGAAAGATGTCAGAGAAAAAATAATCATAGGATATGGGGAGAAGGCCACAATTGATATCAAACAAATAGTCAGGTGCCACAACTGAACATCACGCCCGCCAGGGGTTTGATCAGGACAATGATCACGCTCCATGGCAGAACCTGTTCCTCCGGCGAAGCAGTGAAATCACCTCCGTTTTCCCCTTGCTCGCGGCCAGGATAGGTGATGTACATGGCTCATGTCATGCATTCAATAAGAGGTCGTGCTCGTTTCAAAAAGAAGAAAATGATCGTGGTTATTTCCAGTTGCAAGCCATAAGCGTGCTCCTCATTCTACACCCCTCCCATTTCCAAATGCAAACTGGCAAATAAGAGAGATAGCAAGCGCACATCTGAATAACTGGATGTTCCAGACTAATTACAGGGCCTACAAAAGAAAAATAAAATAAAATGTTACAGATGTCGACCACCAGTTGTCAAAACTGTGCTTTGTCCTTCGGCTGCACGGCCTTCCCAGCACCGCTGGTTCACCTCCTTCATCCTCTCCACAGGATTGCAGATGCCAGTGCAGTTCCAGTCGAAGGAAGCTGCACAGGGATTGCCAGCCTGGGCTTTCCATTCACAGTCTGCAAGGTTACAGAAGATGCCATATGAAATACTCCTATGTGAAAAGCATAGTGAGATTTGTCATGGGCACTACATTTTAATCTGAACAGTGGCCTGAAATGGTTTGCAACAACATGACAGGTAAATAGATTCCATTAGGTGCATCTGAAAGCATGCCATAATAATCAGAGCTGGCAGTAATGATTGGCAGGTGTGTGGAAGAGATGCATTATTTTAGTACTACCAATGAGTAGTACCAAATGCCAATTACTGTCACACTCAACATGAAAAAGATATAATCATGCCAACCACAGGTGCATTGCTCCAGAAACAAAGGGTCAACACCAACTAGACTTTTGAACAGCAGCAGGAACTACACTTTCCACATGACATTGGTACTGTATTCCTTGTTCACTCAAAAAGCGACCATCCACTGCTCAGTTGATGCAATTAAGTGGTACAAAGCTTAATTTCAGCTATGAACATGTTGGTTAAGTGTGGGGACATTGCTGGTAAGCAGAGGACAGAAAAGTAGAGAAAGCAAAGTTTTTATTAATGAAAATAGATGCTAACCAGTGATCATCTACTGCTCAGTGCCAGTAGCAAGTTGCATTAAGAGATACAGTATGAAACTTAATTCCAGCTATGAGCGTGTTTGGTAAAGTATGGGGCTATTGCTGGTAAGCAGAAGACAGAAAAGTGGAGAAAAAAGCAAGTTTTTATTAATAAAAATATATGTGAACCAGTGGTCGTGGTGTTAGGCACTCACATCATTCTTTTCTTACTACTTGAAAGTTCAAGAAAAAAACAGCTCAACTACTCAGTACAGTAAAGCAAATAACTTCCAGGGTAAGCAAAGCCATTCGATTGGGCGATAGCCTAACAAGCTTGCCAAAATTAACCCCTCACTTTGCCGCCAGCAAAGATACCACGGCTCTTTGGCATTGCCAGCAACCAACCACAGACAAGCCTGTTGTTGATGTGTAATGCTCAGATTATTTTTCCCTTATGTAACCCTCTCAACAAAATCCAGTAAATAGTGAAGCAACAAGTAAAATGAAGACAGCCAACCTGGGGGTGTACCACAGCAAAGGCTTCTCTCATCAACATGCTCAACATCCAACCCAATCAACCAAGAGCCAAATGATACATCTTCATTTGAATACTTGTGCAGAATATGCCTGAAAATGGCGTCAAAAAGAAAAGGATGAATTGTCACTAAATCTGGTTTATCTGGCATTATATCATCATTAAAACTCACCGGTTTGCTGATATGTAAGTTGCTAAATCCCTGGTTACACCATACAGCTGCCGTGTTGCATGCCTAAAGTAGCTGTTTCCTGCGGTACCAAACTTCCAGTGATTCGGTTCATAATACTTGGAGTCGCTGTTAACATTATGCAAACACTTTGTTAGTTGTTGCACCATTTATGATAATAAAATGTTAGCACAGTGAAACCATCTTTTGGGGAGTAACTATCTATTAAGAACCAACCATAGAATGAGAAACGGAAATAAATGGGGGGGGGGATAAAATGTGGAATTGTGTGGAGTATTACTTCTTAGTAACAACAGGTCCCGATTTCATGCATCCAATGTACACACGAGGTTTCGAGCTATGTCGCAGCAGAATCGATCTTGTGATACCTATTGAAAGAGTCTCAATCTTAGTGTGGTACTATACTGGATCGATCAAAGTTAAAAGGGGGGGGGGGGGTCCTGTCTTGCCATACCAATATTGACATGAACATCATCGTCAACTTTTACATAGAAATCAGCATCCCACATGGTAAGAGCAGTGGAGAGAAACATCTGGACCTTCATAGAGAGCCCTTCAGAGCCTTCAATATGATCCTGTGACAAATGATGGATGTTGCAAACTCGTCAACTTTGTATGTCACAGATTGGAAAAAAATAAACTTATACCTAAATCAAGTCAACTCAACATACAAGTCTCAACATATCATTGTATTCTTTATCCTCCGCATCAATTGCGCGGTCCACTCCATTGTTAGGATCTGGATTTGCACTAGAGGAAGGAAACCCCCCAAAGTTCAGGATTATTTTATTTGATTTTTTTTCATCCCTAACTCTATATAAGGTTGTACCTGTGCCCGATCACAAAACGGATAACAACGCCCTTCTCCTTCTCCAGCTTTCTTAGATGATCGCCTACAAAGAGTCCCGATTCAATACTTTACGGAGCAAAAGGCTCCATCCACGATGTATATTAAAAAAACTAACATTGAAGGGCAGAAAGGTACCCACCTTGCGGCATCCACGTCCGCCGTATCGAGTCCCTCCGCTTCCGGTTAGCAAAGGTGGTGAAAACGCCCATTACATAGTACACTCTAGGCTGCACGCTTCCCAGTTCACCCTCCGAGTCACCTGGCGACATGCCCTGGCTCGTCGCCTGCGCTGCCCTAGCAGCAGCCAGGCGCATCTCGATTTCAGATATCGTCTTATCCAGGGCCCTGGGATTGATACACTAGTAGGTAAGCTATATAAAGTCGAAGTAAACTCAGAAACTGAGGAAGTTAGGTTGCGACGTTACAGTATGACTTGGCGGGTCTGTGACACCTGGCTCAATGCGGACCTGGAGCGCTCAGAACCTGCCTGCAATTTACAATGCGCGTCCATGGGGACATGAACGGGAGAGAAGGAAATCTGCGTGGGGGGGATGGATTACCTACCTTGTCTGGGCAACCCGTACGCTCTTCAGGAACTGCCCAGTATCTGCAAAAAAAAAAGAGCACCAACTATCACCATTTCCCCCATCAAATCGGCGAGCGTTGTCTCAGCCCCCCGGCGAAAAAGGGAGAGGGTGCAGCAGGTGTAAGCAGTGGGGCAAGGACCGGGAGGCTGGGCGGATTTGGGGTTGTGGAAGGCCTACGGACCTGTTGACGACGCAGACGCCGAGGAGGAAGCAGGCGGCGCAGAGCAAGGCCGCGCACCGCGTGGGCACGCGCGGCGGCTTGTGCGGTCTCGCCGCCGCCATCATCGCGCTTCGGCCACCTCGGATGCCTCGCCTCGTTCGAATGGGGAGGGGTGGGAAAGGGAAGAGCGCTCCCCTGCCTGCTGCTGCTGCAAGACTGCAATGCTTGCTGCCGGCCAACGCGGTCCCCGGTGCTGCTTGGACTCGGTCCACAACATATACCCCCTGTTTGAACAAACTTTCCGGTTCAGAAATTTGCAGCGCCTGGCATAAGGTAAATAAATATCAAGAGTTGTTATGTGAATCCTAGACAGTGGTTCACCTTCCGTACAACAACAGAATAGGTACCTATCAAAGCCATACTCGTCTCCAATTAGGTTTTTAATCAGACGAGGTGTCTTATGCCATTCTCCATAGTAGCTTTTCTTATGTCAATTTCACCTTTCCTCCGGTTTGCTTTGGTCGTTTTCTAACAAGCCTGTCCTTATTGCGAAACCTCGCAAGAAAAGCAAGAGAAAACCAGCAAGCTACGTACCAGTGGGCACCGATAAGCCGAGCGAGTCAGTCACTAATTGCCTCCGTACTTTGAGATCCCTTTTCCTGCCTGCAATAAAATACTGGTAATAAATAGCCTGAGCTCGCCATGGACCAGGTCCAGCACCAAGCCGCGCGCTTCCCACGCAGACAGGGCCATTAATCAGCGGCCCTCGGGGTACTTGTACGGCCCCACGCTGGACCCGGTGTTGCAAGACCGCACGCGCACCCACCGACTCGGAGGATGAGCCAAGCCGGCCGTGTCGCGAGCGCACAAGCTGCCAGCGTTGGGCGTTGGTGGACCACGGACCACGGGGTGGTGGTGGAAGAAGCGGGGAAAAAAATGTCGCCGTGCTCGTGGTACCGCCAATCCATCGCCTGCGGAGTGGTGTACAGGCCTTTTCGCCGGGGCCGCTGCCATTGAATGGGCGTTGGCGCCAGTGCGCCTCTCAGCCCGCACTAGGCTCATCCACAGGAAAAAGAATATTTACAGCAGTTGTAAACATACGAATTTATAATTCTCTCATATTTTTTTTTAGAATCACTCACCTCATGATGCTTGTTTTCCTTATTTTAAGGTCAGAAAGTTAATATGATTCTAACAACTGTGAAAAGATTATAAACTCATGAATTTACAATCGTACTACAAATAAATTTCTTCCCATCCTGAGATCTACTACTTACTACTCTCCTAGCAGTACGAATTACTTTTCTTTTGATAAACTAAGATGAGCGTCAACACCGGCCCAGTCACAATTCGCTAATCCATTGAATTTTACTCGTGCACACCGTACCGTCGGGTTTACATCTACTGACTTATTAGACCGGACCTTCACAGAAGGTGGTGAATAGTCAGAGTCAGTCGCACAGTAGGTTTACCCAGCTGCTTAGATTTTTAATGGTATAACTAATTCACTTAGGTTCAAATTCTAAATTTGACATGAGTGTTGTATTTACAGCTAATTATTTTTCAGTGTGATGTGACGTTCACATCGACAACGAGACGCTCTTGGTGACCGACTTCATGAATATCAAGATCAAACCGGCTCAGTCTTTCGGATGTGCTCATATAGATAGTGTGTGTACATATATTTATGTGCTCATAGGGATAGTGTGTACATACATATATTCATATGAGCCAGTGATCATATGTGTATGAGTAACTATATTTACACTGTGTTTCTAATAAAAAAAGTCAGAGTCAGTGGTGTCTTTGCCTACCGGAAACGAAAACCGGGGAGCTCCTAACTTTCCTCGGCTCTCATCAATCAAAGTCCAAGTGAACTGAGCTACGCGCATGGTAATTAACTAAGTTGGCTAGTGTAGGCATTCTTCCTCAGCGAGATGATTTAGACTAAGAGCGCGCGCCCTCGTCGTCAGGGTGAAACGAGCTAGCTAGAGCTGCGCATGCAGGGTGATTAACTAACCAAGCTGTGGTTGGCGGCATAAATAAAGCGCGCCAGCTTTTCTCTCCTCTCGCCGCCGAAAGAATACAATGATATATGTAATGCATGCTGCGTGCTCGTTAGTACGTGGTCCTCATGATCAATTTCCCTTCCAGTGCTGTTTAATTAGACCTTTATTTTGATTTGTTTATCCACTCTGTGCGTCGGTGAAGCTAGCTAGCGTTGCACATGGGCATGTGATGGCGTGAAAGTGCCGCCATGATTAATTAATTGAAGATGTTTGTGTACGTTCTTCTTTTTGTAACACACGAGAGTTTAAAAGGGGGGGGGGGGCGGCTGCTGGTTCTCACTACGATGTTGCCGCGTGTACAATACCAAACTCGCAGAGCTTCTCCGTCCTCCTCTCTCCCTC
Source organism: Sporobolus alterniflorus (assembly GCA_008808055.3). NCBI lineage: Eukaryota > Viridiplantae > Streptophyta > Magnoliopsida > Poales > Poaceae > Sporobolus > Sporobolus alterniflorus. The sequence continues at coordinate 2,637 of VSTD030003686.1, read as the reverse complement.
GATCTGCAGTATTTATCTACCTCTCTACCATTGCTTTACTTCTACATCCAAGCCGGTCACACATGCGACTCCTCAACCGCCGACTATTTTCAAGCTTCGTTATACACCAACAGTCTGGAGGTACGGTCGGTTCTCTGTTCAAAAGCTAAGTTGAAGGCCTTCAAGGACAGACTTCTCTCATATGAACGACCTATGCCCACTTTCGTCAACATCCTAGGTCAAAAAGTCAACGGGGGCAATAAGAAAAAAATAGAGGGAGTACTAAACTTACTAGGAATTTGTTAACAATGTTCCAATATTTTAGGACAATGCACCTTTTAATTATGATTTAACTTATACTGCAGCAATGGACGTACTTTCAGTTGGCACAACAGGACATGAAACGTGCTATAGACCAAGTTTCGTTATTTTTAGAGCATCGATCATTTTTGGGTGAATTCCCAAACATCTGAGATGGACAGATACTATTAAAGCAATTGCTGCTTAGAGGCACAACCGTGGTCGGGGCAGGAAACTCACCGAGTGCAGGTGCCTTGTCATGTTTAGGGTGTGCTTATTTCAGCTTCTAAATTATATAATCTAGATTATAACTAGGTTATATAATTTAGTTATGGATATTTGTTAGCATAGATTATTAAAATTTAAATTACTTTTCTTAGATATATAAAGACAACAAAGCCCTTTGTTAACATGATGGAAATTGGCGTACCTGGTGCTCCCAACATTAAACAACATATCCATGTATCTTCTTCCATTGACTCGAAGCGTCCTAGCCATGTAATAGAAGATGCAAGCAGCTGTGCCTCTTGATTTCAGGTGGAGAGGGTGAGTTAGTGGCATTTGTAGGTAATTTCGTGAAAAGAAGCAAGATTAGTGGATCTTTTATGAGAAATAAGCATTAAAATACCATATTATTAAATTATCCTTATTTGGACCTCATAGATTATATAATTTGGATTATAAGTTGGATTGTTTGGTGACCATTTAGATTATACTAGTCGTTAACTCCACACGTAGCTGTGTGATTTTAAAATAATAATTATTTATATGTTTTTTAGAATTTATAGATAATAAAAAATAGAGTAAGGTGATGAGTCAGATAATGATATGGCCACCCTGCATGTTAAGAGAATTGTATGTATTTAAAATAATTATTATTTATATAATTTTCATAGAATTTATAGATAATGAAAAAATCAGAGGAAGGTGATGAGGTCGATAATGGTGTGTACAATTTGCATATCTAATTATTATTTATGTTATTTTTATATAAATTATAGATAATAAAAAAAATTACATGAAAGTGATGGGCAGATGATAATGTGTACATCATACATTTTAAAAGATGTGCTATAATAACTTATAGTGGGTTGGGAAGGTGATGTGCCACATGATAATATGTACACGTTACATGTTAAGAGAATTATATTTAAGAACCTTTAGTGGATCATCTCTATATAGTTAGAGAGGATAATCAAAATTATATAATCTAAGTGGATTATAAGCTGAAACAAACAAGTCATTAGTCATCAACCATGTCCATATCAATAAAAACAGGTTTGGCTAATATTAAAAATTGTATAGTGATTTGGTGTAGCAAAAAAATGACATAGATCAGTGTATTCGTAGATCCAAGGGACGGAAAATTGATCATGAGGACGTGCTTTTTGACATAGATCAGTGTATTCGTAGATCCAAGGGAAAGAAAATTGATCATGAGGGCGTGCCTGCTTGGTGACGGCCAACATTCTGCGCTGCCCGCTCTCGCCTTGTCATGCAGAAGCCCAGCCCAATGCTCGATTCCCTCGCCGCCGCGGAGTAGCGGCTCGTTGAACCCCTACCTCCTTCTTCCCGCCGCCGAGGTGAGAAACCCTCTCTTCCCTGGTGTGACGTCTCACTCTTAATTAAATATGATTAGTCTTAATCAAGATTTATAGAAGTTGTCAACACCGAAGCATTGACGCATAATACATTATATACATGGCCCGATTAAAAAGTTATTACATGAGTTCTTGAGTTATAAAAGGAATACATAGATAATGAAGTGTTCGAGTTTAAAATATAGCACTCGATGATACAAGGGCCCGCATCGGCCCTATGATACGAAGTCCTCGACGACTGCTCACGGGGCAGGCTCCTAAGTCTCCTCCCAGTCCTCGGGCTCGTCACTGGGCCACATAAATTTGTCACACCAGTCGCAATACTCAGGCATCTCTACACACAATTAAATCCACGAACAACGCTTGAGCAACTAAAACTCAGTAAGACTGACCCGTCAGCATGGGCATAAACAGTCGACTCCTAGCATGCAAGGCTGAGTAGGAGAAGCTATATACCATGCCAACCCGCGCTAAGAGTGGATCCTTACTTTTAAGTTTTAGTTCTACTCAAATTATTTCCATTACTTGCTTCCATGAACCAGCTATATTCAAATCATTATAAGTAGTCTTTGCCATTTAAACTAATCAAGCAAGAGTTGCAAACAAGTAATTATAGCAAAGCATCATAGTACCAATTGAAGCCATAAACTATGTCATTAAGTTATATACGTGATGACAGTCACCAACAAGCGGTTACTCATATCCGAGAGTCACGGCAATTCAAATTGATGTACACCCTACAGGGAAAACTCGACCC
>VSTD030003685.1:0-10733 GCA_008808055.3 Sporobolus alterniflorus | reverse complement strand
AGCTTTAATGCATGATAACTCTTAGGAGATGAAATAAATAGTCACCACATTTCACATTAAGCTCTCAAGTGTATGGTAACTCCTAGGACATGAAATGAATAGTCACCACACCTCACATTAACATCACTACTAGCAAAATGTGGTGTAACATAGGTACATTGGTCCAGAACCACCTCCTACATTAGGCTTGGCTCGACCCATTAGGGGTTCCACCTGGGTGGGGCATCCAGGGTTTCTCTGGTGCCGCCGCCCTAGGCAGTTAGACTATGTCTCTAGGCGGTCAGACCACCCGCCCCTGCGCAGCTCCCCTCCCTAGGGTTGTGTAGTTGCACTCCTATAAATATGTACCAATACATTCAATACAATGCATCCAATATTCAGCGGCACGCCTCTCTCCAACATGGTAATCAAAGCCTAAATTTTTTTTGCTTCCGCTTCTCTCAAACCCTAGGGGCCTGTCGCCCTCTCTCCTTCTGCGCCACCACCTCTGATGGACACTGACGATGACCGCTAGGCTACCGAGGCTGCCGAGTTTCAAAAGAAACTCGATGCCATAGTCGTCGCCACCACCAACGCAAAGAAAAGGTACAATGCCGCCCGTGCTCAGATCCTCACCGCCACCACGCTCCTGGAGGAGGAGCAGCGCACGGCTACCATCCTCACTGAGGAGGCTCGCGCCGCAGTAGCCCTGATCGAACCCCCTTCCCCTACCCCCGCCCCCGTCGGTGGCCCTGCTCCGTCGGACAATGACTATGAGGCTGCCGTCATCGCCAACATCCATGTCTAGGCCGCTAGCGTGCAGAACATCTGTTCTCTCATCTCGGTCACACTGGACCTCTCCTCCACACACTATGCCTGATGGCGCAACAACGTACTGCTCACCCTCGGACGTTACTCCCTCTCCAACCACGTGCTGATGGACACCACGTATGTCGGTGTTCCATCTTGGGACCGGATGGACAACATCATCAAGTCATGGATCTATGACACCATCGCCCCGACCTATAGGATGTCACCCAGTGACGCGGCCATATGACTCGCGACGCCTGGCTGGCCTTCAAAAACCACTTCCTCAGTAACCATGAAACCCGCGCCCTCCACATCGATGCCACCTTCCAGAGCTTCGTTCAGGGTGACCTCAGAGTCAATGACTACTGTTGGAACATGAAGGGCTTTGCCGACTCCCTCGCCGATCTCAGTCTCAATGTCATTGACCACATTCTCATGCTGAATGTCCTACGCGGGTTTTACAAGAACTTTGAACACTTCCACGCCATCTGTCATTCCAGAAGGTGCTCGACGATCTCTGCCTAGAAGAAATCCAATAGGGGATTCAGGGGCTGCCCACCGGTGCCTCCACCCCCACCACCCTCTACGCTGTGCAGAAGCCTCTATCATCATCTTCCTCCGCCAGTGGGCAGGAATGCCTGCCAGGATAGCAGCAGCACCAACAACGCCCTCAACAACAATAACAACTGTAGTAGTCTGGCAAGAAGAAGAAGAACTACAATAGTGGTGGCAGTGGTGGTAGTGGCAGTAGCTCCACCAACACTACTGCTGCCAAGGGTCTGTGGCGCTCCTACTTCAACCCCTGGACCAACACTATTCAAATGTGGCCGAGTGTTTCATATGTGGCCGAGTCTTGGAGAGGTTGGCGTCCAACAACCTCACCTGCGTCCGCAGGCTATGCTAGCAGGCGCCCTTCGCTATGGTCCTCCAAAGCAAGTTGGGCCACCCTTCATGCCACCCCTCGCGTCTCTTCCCATCCACCGTGGTCAGCAGCAGGCTCTAGCTCCTCTGGCTCCAGCGGCAGGGACCCTAGGGACGGGATCGTGGGATCAACAGTTGCTGGCCAACTCCTTTAACACTGTGGCCCTGATCCCTCCTGCGGTCACCGATTGGGTCACCGACTCCGGTGCCTCCAACCACACCACCTTAGATGTCGGTAACTTGACCTCTATCCATCCTCCTCATACTAATGATCCTTCATCTATCATTGTGGGGAACATATCCTCTCTCCCGGTTACCTTAGTAGGTGACACGACCCTTCCCGGTCCGTTCTACTTTAATAATGTTCTTGTCACACATAATATTATTCAAAATCTACTATATGTTCACTGCTTAACTACTGACAATTAGTGTTCTATAGAGTTTGACCCATTTGGCCTTTCTGTGAATGATCTCTCTACCCAGAACATGATCACTAGGTGTAATAGCTTGGGGTTTCTCTACACCAAGTGCCTGTCATCACGTTCCACTCCTTCATCTTGTGTTGCTACTCTTACAACCCTAGTTGCATCGGCATCCACCTGGCATCGCCGTCTTGGTCACCCTGGTGTCGATGCTCTGTCCAAGATGTCTAATGCTTCTAGCGTCATTTGCTCTAGTCACACACATGATTTATGCCATGCTTGCCAATTAGGTCATCATACTCGCTTGCCTTTTGTTAGTTTTGCCTCTCATGCAGATAATAATTTTGATTTAATCCATTGTGATTTGTGAACCTCACCAATTGTCAGTATTTCTGGGTGCAAGTATTATTTGGTTATCCTTGATGATCACTCTCATTTTATGTGGACTTTTCCTTTGCGTGTGAAATCTGACACTTTTCCCACATTGTCCAATTTTTTCGCCTTTGTTTTCATGCAGTTTGGCTGCACCATCAAAGCCGTCCAGTGTGACAACGACCATGAGTTCGACAATGCCTCCTCCCGCGCATTCTTTGCCTCCAGTGGGTTCATCCTACGGATGTTCTGCCCATAGACCTCTCCACAGAACAGTAAAGCTAAGCGCACTCTTCGCACCATCAATAATATGATCCGCTGCCTACTGTTTTAGGTCTCTATTCCAGTTCGCTATTGGGTAGAAGGGCTCCACACCGCTACCTACCTGCTGAATCACTTCCCTTGCAAAGCGATCAACGTCTCCTGTCTGTATGCCACTCTTTATGGTGTCGCACCCTCATATGAGCACTTGCGCGTATTCAGCTACGTTTGCTATCTGAACCTCTTCACACAAGCTGCCCACAATTTGCCCCCCCCCGGTCCACTCGTTGTGTCTTCCTCGGATACTCCGCTAATCACAAAGGCTATCGATGTCTCGATCTCTCCACCAATAACATTGTCGTCTCCTGACTTGTTATTTTTGATGAGGAAGTCTTCCCCTTCACTACCTCACCCCATCTAACTAATGATTTAGACATCTTTCTATAGGATGGCGCTCCTGGTGCGGCTCCTATGCCTGCACCACTGTCGGCACCTCGTGTTCCCCTAGGGTTTCCACCACTGGTCACAGCTGGCAGTCAGATTGCACTCTCAGGCGGTCCGATCATGCCTTGAATAGAGGCTGGTAGTCTAACCGCAAACCAGGCGGTCAGACCACCCTAGGAATAGAGGCTGGCAGCCCGACTGCCCACAGAATAGAGGCTGGTAATCGGACTGCACCCCATGCTCTCAGACCGCCAGGCACATCGCAGCTTCATCGACTTTGGCTGCACACCATGTGGTGCGCATGACTTTGACCGCGCCCCACGTGACACCTACAACTCCACTGGCACCACATGCGACCTCGGTGTCCACGACTCTGACCACGCCTCCTGTGGCACCGATGTCCCCACTCTACCCCTAGCACTACTTGCGTCGCCCTCGGGCTGTGTGGGAGCCACCCGCACCGCCTCTACATCAGCAGTCGCCACTGGCAAAGGTCGTACTGGTGGCACCTCTGGTCAACCCTCATCCGATGACCACATGGGTGAAGCAGGGCTTCCGGCTACCGGCTGATAGACATACCCTGTCGGCCACTTTGTCGTCGCCTCTCTGTCTCTGGTGCCCACCCACATCCACGCCACCCTCGCCAACCTATACTGGAGCCATGCCATGGAAGAAGAATATGATGGTTTGATTGCCAACAACACTTGGGATCTTGTCCCTCGTCCTGTTGGCTCCAATGTCATCACTAGCAAATGGATCTTCAAGCACAAGTTCAACTCCGACAGCACCCTAGAATGGTACAAGGCTCATTGGGTTCTTAGCGGCTTCACCTAGTGGCCCGACGTCGACTACGATGAGACCTTCAGTCCAGTGGTCAAGCTAACCACCATACGTATGGTGCTTTCCCTAACCATCTCATGTTCGTGGCTTGTCCATCAGCTTGATGTGAAGAACTCGTTCCTGCATGGTACTCTCTCGGAGACAGTCTACTGCAGCCGGCCGATGGGGTTTGTTGATCTCACGCAGCCTGACCGGGTCTGTCGGCTCAACAAGTCTCTGTACGGGCTGAAGCAGGCACCTCAGGTTTCGTACAGCCGGTTCACCACATACCTCCTCACTTTGGGATTTGTTGAGACCAAGTCTACACGGATGCGGACTAGGCGGGCAGTCTGGGCACACGCCGATCCACCTCGGGCTATGCTATGTTCCTCGGTGCCAACCTAGTCTCCTAGTCCTCCAAGCGGCAGAACATTGTCTCCTGGTCGAGCGCTGAGGCTGAGTACCATGCCATGACCAACGGCGTGACCGAAGCTTGTTGGCTCCGGCAGCTCTTCTAGGAGCTCCATGCCCCATTGTTGAAGAGCACTCTCGTCTACTATGACAACGTCAGTGCTGTCTACCTATCCACCAACCCCATTTAACATCAGCACTCCATGCATGTAGAGATTGACCTCCGCTTTATCTGGGAACGCGTTGCCATTGGTGATGTCCATGTCCTGCATGTCTCGACGTCCTCCCAGTTCACAGATATCTTCATGAAGGGTCTTCCTACTTCAGTGTTTTTAGAATTTTGGTCCAGTCTCAACATTCGCAGTAGCTAAAGTGTCGACTACATGGGGGTGGGGTGGGGTGTTAGCAAAATATGTTGTTACATAGGTACATGAGTTCGGGACCACCTCCTGCATGAGGCTTGACCCATCCCATTAGGGGTTCCACCTAGGTAGGGTGTCTAGGGTTTCTCTGGCATCGCCGCCTCAGGTGGTCAGACCATGCCTCCAAGCGGTCTGATCGCCAGCCCCTGCGCAACCCCCATCCCTAGTGTTGCATGGGGGCACACCTATAAATATGTACTAATACCATCAATACAATGCATCCAATATTTGGCAACACACCTCTCTCCAACACTCTCATACATGATAACTCTCAAGAGATGAAGCAAATAGTCATCACACCTCGCATTAAAGTCTAATTCGTGGATACTCCCAGAAGATGAAATGAATAGTCACCATAATTGTGAAGCATTCTGTCACACATGGCAACTCTTTTTTTTAGTAAAACAGCATGGAATGCTCCTACTTACTCTTTTTTAATTAATTTAAAAGGAATATTTACATACACAAGGCCCTAGGCCTCTAGGAAAAAGGAGAAAAAACACTAGAAACTTCTCAGCCAATTAGATAGAAGAATCTTGGTCGACGGCTTTGCTCGATGTATGATCCAGCTAAATTCTTCTCGAAAAGCCACTTTCCAATGACCAAGAGAATGTGATGCCCCATGAAAGATGATGGCATTTCTGTGACACCAAATTGTCCAGCTAGCAATCATGATAACTTCCCTAAAAATCCTTGATCCAAATTGTCTTCACGCTCTGATGAGCATGTCCTGAGCAGATAGAGAAGTGTTCTAGGAAATGTTGACAAATCTCCAGCACCATTTGCTAAAAGGGCATTCGAAGAAGAGGTGAAGGAGAGTTTCTTCAGAGTTGTTTGTGCATAGAACACAATTATAATCCTGGAGCTCCATATTCTTCCTTCTTAATAAATTCCTGGTGTTTAATCTGTCCTTGAGATGGAGCCAAAAGAAGAACTTGTGTTTACCCCTCACACATGATTTCCACATCCACTTGAAAATAAGGGAAGCATTATTGATACCGATAATCTGCAGGTAGGCTTTTCTAGTGAAGAACTCTTCATAATTCCAGATATAACTCCACTTGCCTGGGGTATTAGAACTCCTCTAAATGCTGTCCAATACACTCTGCAAATCAGGTAGCTGAGCTAAAGCCTGTAATGAGAGTGGTCACTAGAAAAGGGACTGAATCTCCTTTTGCATGAAGGCCTTTAGAGAGATGTTCTTAATAAAGGCAAAAGAAAATATCTGGGGGAACTTCCACTATAAAACCCCAAGATTGTAAGTGTCCCTCAAGAAATACATGATATCACCCATATTACCTCACAACTGGCCATCGTGAAGAAATTATCAGCCAGTGACACGACATCACACCACCAGAAGGATCCCACACCTTTTCGATGATGACGAGGGATTGGCCTACTATAAAAAGCATTCCAAGTTAGCTGAACCCAGGGCAAATCCTTTTTGTTGTAGAATTTGTGCAGAAATTTCACCAATAGTGCAGTATTTTGGGCTCTAAGATCAATGATCCCTAGCCCTCCCTGATCCTTCAATCTAGTGGCAGAGTCCCAAGCAACTAAACATCCCCCTATTCCATAAGCAGTGTTTCTTGTACTTGTCAGCTTGTTCTAAGATGCCAATGGGCACAATTTTCTAGAGGAAAGGGAGGAAATTTTTCATCAGAGGCCGAGTAGATCCTAACACTACAGGAATCACTAAAATTCCATCTGCCAGAGGCCGACGAAGTTAGTTTTTTTTGTCAGTTTTGGGCTAACTTCCGTCGGCTAAAGCCGACGAAAGAAAATCGATGAAAATTAAGTAGTTTGCATTGGCGTCGATGAAAAATAGGTAACTTTTGTCAGGCTGCTCTGGACGATGGAATGTGCCATTTCCTGAAACAAAAAAAAGAAAAAAAATGCTCCAACGCTCAATCTGCGCTTGGTCACACTCGGCCTCGATCCACGCCTCCACCGTTGGAGGGGGAGGGAGGAGGCCTACAACCGCCGCCACTGCCACTCGAGTTAGTTCTGCGCTGCCACCATCATCGGAGCGGGGAGGGAGGAGGCTGAGGCTGATGCGCCGCTGGAGGAGCCCGACACACCGGTCGTGGGAAGGAGCCCAACTTGCCGCTGGAGGGGAGCTCGACCCACTGCAGGGGAGGATCCCAATGCACTGACTGCTGGAGGAGGCCGAGGCCAACACACCGCTAGAGGAGCCCGACACGCTGCACCGGATGTAGGCCACCGGAGCCCGACGTGCCATTGGAGAGGAGCCTACCACACCGGCTGCTGGAGGAAGGAAGGGACCATCATCGTCAACTTCCGCGTGAAGAGGAAGGAAGGGGGCACCGGCTCAACCACCACGGTGGCCGAATCTGGGCCCAGAGAGGAGGTTGTTGACCACCTCGGCCCTGGCATCTTCCCCTAGCGGCGTTCACTCCTACAGTTGCCTCGGCCCCGACGGTGGCTTCCCCTAGCGGCATCGGCTTCCCCTGCGACGGCTTCCCCTAGCGGCCTTCCTCGACCTCGGCGGCAGCGTGGACTGCGGAGAGCGAGAGACATCAGTGGGTGGAGATAAGAATGGTCCCGACACTGTGAAGATAAGGATAACGACATCATCCAATTTTCGTTGGGGGCGCGCATAGCTGACAGAAGATATGATATGTTTCGTTAGCTCAAACTAGCTGATGAAAATTACTTATCTTTCGTTGGCTTTAAAAAAATGACGAAAAATAGATTTTGTTGTAATGTAAGGGCAGGCCCAAATAAGTGAATGGCATAGCAGATACAACACAACCAACTATTTGAGCCAAGTGATGGGCCTTATCATCTGAAACATTAATAGGACCAAAAAGGACTTGTTGTAATTGACTCTTAAACCTATTGAATCAGTGAAGCTTCACAGTAGATCCTTGAGAAGAAACAACTGTGGTGCATCTGTTGGCAGAATGATTAAGGTATCATTAGCGAACTGAACATTGGGATAGTCCTGCCCATAATCTCTGTTGAAGGGGTGATAGAGCAAATTCATTCTAAAAGCTTTATTAATGATGGATTGAAGGAGATATGCCGCAAGCACAAATAACAGATGTGATAGTGGGTCACCTTATCAAACTCCACGTTTGCACTTGAATGGCTTACCAGGAACACCATTTAACATGACCTGGGAAGAACCTGAAGGGAGAATATCCATGATCCAGGTTATCCAGGGTTCAGAAAAACCTTTGTGCCTGAACATGTCCAAAATCACACTATGCTCCACCATGTCAAAAGCTTTCTCAAAATCTAACTTAAGAATGACAATCTCTCTTTTAGTGTGGTGGTAGAGATGAAGGAACTGAAAGGCCCACGCCATGCAATATTGGATAGTCCATCCTTTGATAAATCCATATTGATTAGCATGAACTACAGACTAAATAACTTGCTGCAATGTATTGGATAGGATTTTTGTAATCATCTTCAGGGAACAATTAAGCAGAGACATCAACCTGAAGTCATTAACAGTCCTAGGACTATCCTTTTTTGGTACTAGAGTAATAAAAGAGTCATTGATGTACTCAAGATTAAGATCACCCCTGCAAAACTAGGAGAAAAGTCTGAGGAAATCTCCTTCAATAATGCTCTAGCACTTCTTCATGAAACACCCATTGAAACCATCTGGCCCAGGTGCATGGTCAGAGGGCATATCAGTTAAGGCAGAGCTGCACATTATGGATGAGAGAACTTAGGTCATAATGCATGGACACATTGTCACTGGTTCCTAATCTAGCCTTGAAGGAGGTCCACAGAGCTTCAGCTTTCTCATTATGCAGGGCAAGGCAGCTCCCATTGTAAGGAATAACTGGATAATCTGATTCTTCCTGGGCGTATGAGTGGCCATGGCTTGAAATACCTTTGTGTTTTCATCTCCAAATCTCACAAATCTAATAATTGCATTTTGCCTCCAATAAGTTCGCTTTGATTCAAGTAATTTTGCTAGGTAGGTCTTGACAATCCCCCTGAAGTTCTTTTCAGCTACTGAGAGAGGCCTAGCTTCCTCTAGGCCATCTAAGAGAGCTAACACCCAGCTCGAGTTATGAATCAGGGTATTGAGCCGGGAGAGTTCTCTACTCCATGCCTTAAGCCCTTTTTCTAAGCTGCTTGAATTTTCTTGAGAGGGTTCTGGCTGAATTAGCAAAGAAAGGAGTACTTTCCCAATGTAGCTTTACCACTTCTTGAAATCCTAAAAATTCAGTCGAGAAATTTTCAAACCTGAAGACTAAGGCTCTGGGGATTTGAGTGCTCACTTGAACCAAATATAGGGCATGATCTGAAATAGGCCTTGACAAAGTGACCACCTTTGTATTCGGATAGGATAACAACTAAGAGGAAGACGTGAACACCCAATCTAATTTTTGGAGCAAGGGGTCTTGCTGCATATTACTCCAGGTGAAGTTCCTCCCCTGGAAAGAAATATCCACAAGGTCAAGATGGTTGATGAGGTCATTGAATAGCATCATTTCATTAATATTACCCCCTGGCCTATTTCTATCAGAGGGAGACTTAATCAGGTTGAAGTAACCCAGGATAATCCAATCATCAAACGACAAAATGTCTAGATTGTAAAGCCATGCAATGAAGGCAGCCTTTTCAGCAGAGACTGATGGCCCATAGTTGTTTGTAACATGGAACAACATGCCTGATAGTTTGGTTAGTTTGACAGTAATCGAGTAACCATTAAAAGACACCATCACCCCATCAAACATGTTGTTGTTCCAAATAGTGATTAGACCCCCTGAGGCACCCACCGAAGGGCTGAATTCAAAAGCAGACAGACGATGCGGGCAAAAATTCTTTACGTATCTCGCATCAAAGGAGTCTCGTTTAGTTCTTGCAGACACACAATGCCACTCTGGCTTTCATTAATTTTATTCCGGATGGCATCCCATTTGGACTGAGAATTAAGACCCCTGACATTCCAGATTTGGATCCTCTGAATTTGGGCAATGTTGCTACAGTGCCCAAATTTGGGCCCCTCTCATCCGTACGATCAAGATTTGGTAGACCAGATCAATGCTACAGTGCTATGGAACATGACTCTGAATTTGCTACAGTATGAATGATGAAATATGCTACAGTGCACAAAGAACAAATTCAGGGTGCTGTTCACTCACCCACAAATTACTGTGCCGATTACGTTGTGTTGCTGGCCGTCATGCAACGGAGGAATAGGATGGTTTAGATCACCTGACCACATGCCATTCGATGTCCTGCAATTCTTCCCATATTTTGAGCTCACAGACCCAGTCTGGACCACCATTGCGCTAGAGGGTGAAATGAATTGAGAAGAATTTGCCAGTGAAAGACTTAAGGTTATGGATCATAATCCCCACATTTTTGCAAGAGACTGAGAACTGAAAACACCAATGTTGTTGCCAAATCACATTGAAATCTGTAACAGAACCACCCAAACAAGATTGCAGCATCAGACTCATAGAGTCTGCATCAACCCTGATTGCTGAACAACTAAGCAAAGCGACCAGGAAGAAAACAGACGAGGAAGAGAGGGGGAGACTAGAATACCGAACCTGGAGCGAACAATTTCTTGTAAATTCTGGCCATGGCTGAAATTGAGATCTGAGAGGCCCGCCATGGAAGGAAGAGTCACCGCCCAGTCGGACGCTAACCACAGAACATGATCGCCATTGGGAGAGGTGCAGAGGACGATAGAGAGGGGCTAGAGGCAGAGGATGTCAGGGTGGGAGGGGCCACCGGTAGGAGGGCAGGGATCGCCAAGCAAGAAATGTGGATCACCTCACAATCTACTATGACAGAACCACCTCGAGAAGGGGGTCCATCGACCAGGATCATCTTGAGCAATTCTCAGTGAAGCGAGAACACAATCAACACACAT
>VSTD030003684.1:0-10733 GCA_008808055.3 Sporobolus alterniflorus | reverse complement strand
TCTGATTTGATCCTATAATTAAGGGAGTCCTTTCTATATTTACAGGGTCCTTTTCATAATCGGTAGATCTGATCCTATAATTAAGGGGTTTGGCCCCAACTGCCACTAGGCTATAAATAGAGGTCTGACTCCTAATGGGAGGAAAAGCAACAAAAATTCTGAGTCAAAAACTTCCTCTGATCTCTTTTGATTGAGAATGGCATGGAGGCAGTTTGAATGCCATGCCCATCACCGACCTTCAGTACTAGTGTCCATCTTCTGCATGCAAGAAGTGAAGATGAAGATTAAAGAGATGAAGCCGCCATATGCCTACTATGAAAGAGATGAAGCCGCCATATGCCTACTATGAGCAGGCACGGGTCGTCAACACCATGAGGTCCTAAATAGGTCGGTTAATCCATGATGAACGCTAGGTGTCCTTTTGATGGAGTTAGTCAATCTTTAAGTGTCCAATCTTACATTCTGCATAGGAATTAGGAGAGAGTTAGGGGAATTCAAAATCAATTAATCAATGTTGTACATTCTTGCATGCCAAAATATAGCAAATCTAGATCAATACCCATTCAAATTGCAATTTGTTTTTCTTTCTGACAAAAGCTAGCTACAAATATAGCAAACTTAGGAGACCTATAAGGCGGAGCTGGGATGTGTCCCCAATGGTCACCTCAGCGGAGAGGCGACGCCCATGGCGACCCACCAAATCCACCAAAAATCCTCCCGAGATGACCATCTCTGCGCCAAATCCATCAGAAATCCTGCCAGATCTTGAGCGTGTATCCATCCTATTCCACTGCTAGCTCGATTCAGCAAAGGCCCAAGCACCCAAGGCCTCCATCAAACTGGGAGACTGAAGAAGTCAATGAATCCTCCAGGGAAGATATTGTACAGAGAGCAAACGTGGAAGCTGTAAGATGCAGGAAGACAGGCGATGTTCTCCAGGACGAATCTGGGGTAGCGAGATATTCGGTACCTCACCTAGGTCACCAGGTCCACCCCCATTTCTTTCTGCCCAGATCCTATGCTGAGGTACTCTGTGCTATAGAGCCTATAGCTAGTAAGCAGAGCAAGCTGGCTAAGTTCTCCACCTCCTCGACGGCGCAATACTCAGCAGCAAATCATCGGCGAAATGTCCTGTTCATCAACAGTCCAAGAATTGCAACCTTTTAATCTGTGTCGGCTGACATCCTCATTTTGGGTCGGCTCAAGTCACCATGTCTTGCTCAGCGGACACATCAGACTAGCAAGTAGCCCAAATCGTGTCTCAAGCACTCATCGGTTTCTATCCCCAAGTATTTTGCACATAATATGCTCGTCGAGGCACACGCCATGCCACCATCCATAGTTGCAACTGTCATCTCCCCACAAGCTTCCCATCCACCTGAGAAGCGGTACAATGTTCAAGAAGAATCCGACCAAATCACATGGCAAAAGGTGAAAGAAAGATTTTGGTGGAGGAAAGGACGGTTCAATCATAGGCATCATGCTCCGCCCACCAGGCCCAAAAACAACCATGTGTTCAAACTGAAAGCTTCAGGTCGCTGTTTCAATTGCTTAGCACGAGACAATCAGGTAGCTCAATGTAGAGACCCTCCTAAATGAAGGAGGTGTGGTGGCAACGGCCATATTTCCTCTTGGTGCAAACTTAAAGCATCTTCAGGAAGCCATCAGAATAGTGCCTCAACCCCTCATCCCCGCCCTCCAATCAAACTCTACACATAAAGTAATGGGAGAAGATGGTCCCCTATCATGCAAGATGCGCGAGTGACCATGGACCGTAGGCCATATTTTGACAGCAGCTCAACTGGTACTCGCTCCCGGCTCCTAGGCCAATCAGTTCAGCAACCAATTGGCCACTTTGACGCAGATCGGGAAAACGACTTCGGCTACCCCAGCATTCCAAGATCTCACCCGCGCGTGGCATGCAAATTGGCATTCAGGGATCATCTGCGGTAATGCGATCGTCATGATGGTCACTTGGGTAATTATGAAATCCAACCTCTAACTCGCTACTATCGTGAGACAAGTAGTCTCCCAAAAGATAATGAGGATGATGACAGGAAGCACCGGCAGCCACGCACCGGAGAAATCTGCCACCGCAAGTCTTGTTGGTTAGATGGACGTGGCAATGAAAAATCCCAAGCTCCTCAACCTGGTCGTGGAAGCGAGTGGCGGAGAGGAAAACACTATTACAAAAGAAGCACAAGAGACAGGAGCAAGTCACTTCCACCTTCAAGGTTCAATGAACCCAGAGATGCAAGGAGAGTATTGCAAATGTTGTGGAAGGTCACACAGTACAATACAAAGGACAAGGAATTACTTTGGTCTGAAGAATAGGGACAAGTACCTCACAAGTACAATGCTAACACCAACCTGATGAGTGAGCAGAATTTTAGGGAGGAATACAACTCCACCTCAGATGTCATACGTATCATACCACATGAGCGCTCACCTATCACTCAACAGCTTGAAGCTTGGTTTCAGTCCGTGGTTAGCTCAAGGATGCCGGAACTACTGGACTAAGGTGAAAACAAGGAACTTTGAGGCCATGGTCGTCCTTTTTATAGAAATTGTTACCCCAGATGGAAGCCATCATTTGTCTAAACACATGGAGCGATCTACTCTCAGTGGAGTGAATGAGCAACCTTGTGCTTTGGAGATGCAATCTTCCCTAGTGATTGAAGAAAAACATATGCAAATGGAGATATCAGAGGTGCATAGTCAGTCACAAGAGCAAGCTGCTGCTAATGGAGATCATGAACTAGGCCCGCTTGAGCACGTGCCAGACACTGCAACATGTTTGCTTCACACTGCAACATGTTTGCTTCTCCGACATCTTCAATTATTAAGGGTGATACACGGACAACTTTTTTCAAGACTAGTGTTACCTCTTGCCACCTCTCTCTTGATGAACTGGACCTCCAAAACATTGAGCAAGGTTGATATGAAGACCAAAAAAGCAATGTAGAATCCCAAGATTAAATAGCAAAAGCAAGTACCAGCTAGTTATGAAGCTCGCCAAAGCAGTCTTAGCCAAGAAATGGGGTGTGCTGCAAGTTGTGTACAAGAAGCTGTTGGTTCTAGTTGTAATTCAAGCCACCAAGAAGCTCTCAGAAGTGTCCGAGAAGAAGAAAAGGAAACAAAGGAGAGAATCTCAAATGATGCTGCGAAGAAGTACGTACAAGGAAAGCAAGAAGATGGAGCAGGCTAATGCAGCCTAGCAGCTCAAGCAGTCTCAAGTTGTCAACTAATTGTTCATGATGTATACTGACTCCAAAATGACAACTAGAGTAGTTCACTGGCTCATGTCCATCTCGACGTCTAGAACTCTAGATCACAAATATAGAAGGGATTAGCAAGGATCCTGCTGATATTTTTGTGGCAAACCTGAAAAGAAAGCAAAAGTTTAGAACCTACAACCCGGCAGAGATGCTTCCAATGCCTTTCTTTCTTCAGAGCGTTTGTTGTTAGTTCTGTTGTCCTCCTGTTTGGTAGGAGTGTTGTCTCAAGTTGATTTACTTTTCTATCTTGATATTGTAACTTTAGGTTGTAATTTCTATTATCCTTCCTTAATCAATGGATGCCCTCCTGTCTTATTTTCAAAAAAATATATAGCAAACCTAGATAAATACCCTGTCAATTTGCAGTGAGATTGAAGATTCCATCCGTTCAGACTGAAGTGAGCTGTAGTTGGACTTCATCTGCTGAAAATTGATGCACGTATCTTTCTCTCTCGGTGGGAGACGATGAAATAAACTGCCATAAATTAGTTATCAAGCAAAAAACTGGTGTTAGTACTAACTACTAAGTAGGCTAGTTCAATTACCCTAACTAATCATATGGCAGGTGCGTCTCCTCCTGGCCACCTACTCCCTGAATGCTGATGTATTTTTCAGGTGGAGTGGAAAAAATAGGTCAGATTGATTTTGCTTTCGTCAAACAATCTACTAACTCCTACAGTGTTTAAGATTTGGAGATGTTCTGTTACCGCAAAGTCACTTTCTTGGCAAAGTTTTGTAGTCTGAGCGTCGCGTTTTCCAACTGAACTGTTGGCTTAAAGTGCCGACTTTTTGAATTTCTGTTTCGCAGTGATACATGCCATGCTTCATCAAAATTTTTACTGAAGACATTTTTCAAGTATAATGTAAATTACAGATTCGTAGCTTTGGTTGATCTGAAAATTCGTATTAATTGTAGTAACTACATCTCGTCGGTGACAATTGAGCAGAAAAAAAAATCCGTATGAATCACTACAGATTCAGCAATGCTTACATTGCAAGCAGCCTACGACTTTCTGACAAGGATTGCCGCTTTACCTTATCTTTTTCTACCGTCTTGATTGACCAGAGTTAATGCAACGCATCCTTTCTAACCAGCCAGATTAAAGGTACAGTCCCTGCATGAACAAGTGGCTACAGAGTTTCATCGGAAGTGGTAAAATGATTCAGGCGGCTCAGTGAGCCAAAGGAACCCGAGAATGCAGGGGTCTGAATTGCGCGATCGCTAGGCCAGTGGGTGCAACAACTCTAGCTTTAGCACTCAGTGAGTATGAACCAGAACAACATCGTACTTGTCTACTTGACCGCCATCCTAAAGGGAAAAGAGAAGGGGCGCCTCGCATCGCACAAATCAAAACCTAATCTTCCAAACCTCAAACAACCGCACTACCCTCACCGTTTCCCGCCGATATATATACGCTCCGCCAGCCTCGTACTTCGCCACCACCGCAAGAAACCACCAGATCAGCAGATCAATGGCGAGACCAGGTCTCGGCACGAAGCTCTGCTCGTATGCTGCCCTTCTGCTGTTTGGCTGCTTCCTTCTCCCTTCCGCCCTTGCGGAGGAACGCTTCTACGAGTTCGTCGTAAGTGTCGTTGATCTTGTCGTTGTGAGTCTCATTGCGTTGCGTGGCTTGTTGGATTTCCATGGTGCTGAATTCGGCGGTGCAGGTGAAGGAGACGCCAGTGAAGAGGCTGTGCATGGCCCACAACATCATCACGGTGAACGACCAGTTCCCGGGGCCGACGATCGAGGTGTACAACGGCGACACGCTGGCGATCACGGCGATCAACCACGTCCGGTACAACGTGACCCTGCACTGGCACGGGATCCGGCAGCTGCGGAACGGGTGGGCGGACGGCCCCGAGTTCGTGACGCAGTGCCCCATCCGCCCGGGGGGGGGAGCTACACGTACCGGTTCACGATCCAGGATCAGGAGGGGACGCTGTGGTGGCACGCGCACAGCTCCTGGCTGCGCGCCACCGTGCACGGCGCGTTCATCATCCACCCCAAGAGGGGCCTCCCCTACCCGTTCCCCAAGCCGCACAAGGAGTTCCCCGTCATTCTCGGGGAGTGGTGGAGGAGGGACCCCATCGCCGTGCTCCGCCAGTCCATGATCACCGGCGCACCGCCCAACGTCTCCGACACCTTCCTCATCAACGGTCAGCCGGGAGACTTCCTCCCCTGCTCCAGCCAAGGTGACTTGCATGCTCAATTCGTTCCAAATTAGTTAAACCGACTGACTATAGCAGAAGCTTTTGGTTTGGAAAATAGCATTCCATGCATCTCTGAAGCAAGCGCAGGTCTCCACTAACAACAGTACGGCCCAGTCGGGTTGTGGATAGATTCCAGCAGTACTTGTTGACTGGTGAGTGGCCGTATGATCTCAGATCATCAGACCGTCTGAGCTAAACGGAAAAAGGAAAACGTAAAGAAGAAACATTCTAACCAATTTCGGCATGCGTTGCCGTATGATCTCACCCGGGCCCTTGTTGACTACCGAGTGGTTTTCTCCACTAGCCCCACCAACTAATGTTTGGCACCACACGACTGCAGAGACAAGCATCATCCCGGTGGTCGCCGGAGAGACGAACCTGCTGCGCGTCATCAACGCGGCCATGAACGCCGAGCTCTTCGTCACCCTCGCCGGGCACAAGATGACCGTGGTCGCCGCCGACGCCATGTACACCAAGCCGTTCGAGACCAGCGTCCTCCTCCTCGGCCCCGGCCAAACCACGGACGTGCTCGTCACCGCGCACGCCGCCCCGGGCCGCTACTACCTCGCCGCGCGCGCCTACGCCTCCGCCCAGAACGTCCCCTTCGACAACACCACTGCCACCGCCATCTTGCAGTACAAGAGCGCGCCCGGATGCCCCACCGCCACCGGGGCAGCAGCTGGTGTTGGCGCCGGCGTTGGTAGCG
The DNA here is from genome assembly GCA_008808055.3 of Sporobolus alterniflorus. Lineage (NCBI taxonomy): Eukaryota > Viridiplantae > Streptophyta > Magnoliopsida > Poales > Poaceae > Sporobolus > Sporobolus alterniflorus. The sequence continues at coordinate 4,535 of VSTD030003684.1, read as the reverse complement.
GTGCTGGTGGCTTCAAGGGCCCAGTAGTCAGCCGGTCTGGTGGCCACCCCCACCCAGGCCGCAATGGGCCTCCCCCCATGCTCCCGTTCCTGCCGGCGTTCAACGACACCAACACGGCGACCATCTTCTCCAACAGCCTCCGTAGCCCGGCGCCGGTGAAGGTGCCCGGCCCGGTGACCCAGGAGCTCTTCACCACGGTGGGCTTAGGCCTCTTCGACTGCCGGCCCGGCCCGTTCTGCCAGGGCCCCAACAACACCCGGTTCGGCGCGAGCATGAACAACATCTCGTTCCAGCTCCCGGACCGCATCTCGTTGCTGCAGGCGCACTACCACCACGTCCCCGGCGTGTTCACCCCCGACTTCCCGTCGTACCCGCCCGTTTTCTACGACTTCACCTCGCAGAACATCCCCCGCGCGCTGTGGCAGCCGGAGAGGGGCACGCGGCTGTACCACGCCAAGTACGGCGCCGTGGTGCAGATCGTGTTCCAGGACACGGGCATCTTCGCGGCGGAGGAGCACCCGATGCACATCCACGGGTACCACTTCTACGTGCTCGCCACCGGGTTCGGCAACTACGACCCTCGCCGCGACTTCGCCAAGTTCAACCTCCTGGACCCGCCCAGCCGGAACACCATCGGCGTGCCCGTCGGCGGGTGGGCCGTGGTGCGGTTGGTGGCCGACAACCCCGGGGTGTGGCTGGTGCACTGCCACATCGACGCGCATCTCACTGGTGGGCTCGCCATGGCGCTGCTGGTCGAGGACGGCAAGACGGAGCTCGAGGCCACCGTTCCGCCACCGTATGACCTGCCTGTCTGCGCTCTGTAGTACTACAGATTTCCTGAGGGCGAGAGGCGACTACTACTTGTTGGTACAGTGAGGTCGTGTGAGTTGTTCGTGATTGGGTTGGAAGGAAATTCTCTGCAGTGGTGCAAACCGATTGATTTGCAGCACCACTTAGATTTGAGCCACGTGTCCTCTCAGCTAAATCTTAAAGGACGTGCTTTAGCCGGAGGAGCCATCGATCGAGCCCACCTCACGTCCATTCGCTAGGCTTCCGTTGACTCAGAGCCATTGTTAGGCGTCCGGGAACTCTGTATTTGTTTGGGTAAATATAGAAATGAGCACTATAGCAATCGATCCAAACCATTTATTTTTAATCGTATGGCTGAGATCGACTGAAATACACAGTAATGTAGCAAGTTCCATCTCCTAGGGGTATGCTTAGATCATATGGTTGAGAGGGGGCTAAATTCACGTCACTGTAGCTACAGTACGAAATTCAGAGGATCTAGTTCCATCTCCTAGGGGTATGCTTGGATCGTTACATTCGGTTACCTCCAGTATTGATGCGCCATCTGGCCACCATTTGGACTGCAACCAAAGTTTGGAAAGTCAATAAAAATTTGCGTGCCAAAATAACGCTACCATCGTGGACGTCAAGCTAGGCGACCAAATGGATATAAAACTTGTATCCAGGCCCGGAAGACCGACTTTTCAGCCCAAAAATATTGAACCGTAAAAAAACTGTTTCCAAATGGTGGCCAGATAAAAATTCCGGTCATTCCCGGTCTGTCCCCTTCTCCCTCGGCCCAGAAACAAGCCTCAACCTCGACCCTTAAAAAAAGTCACGTAAGCAGCAACAACTGGTGACCTAACCCGAGAGAGCGGCGGCGCAGATGGCGAGAGCATTGTTGGCTGTGACGCACTGTGGCTTGGCCACGACGGCGGCACATCTAGTGGCGATGCGGCCATCTCCAGTTTGGTGGCGCATAATAACACATGTGAGTCTCCCCTCCGTCAAGTGGCCAATTAGCGTAGTTCCGTAGTTGGAGCGCCTCGCGTGGTCCCTTGTTGGATTCGTTGAGGCGACGACACCAAGTTTCCCTTTGTTTATTTGGGTCATAGGATGTGGCTTCCATCTCTGTCGCTCATGCACAAGTCCAGTGGTGAATCAACCGACAATCATTGGCCATGAGGTGCCGCCCCCGGTCCGACCGCCCGCGTCCTTGCCTGCCAAATGAAGTGGACGTCGGATAGGTGACGAGCATGCCCGCCAAATGCATCCATCCCTTTTGTGCTATATACCTAGTATATGTGGAAAGTTTATTGTTATAGACTAAGCATGCAGAAACTTAAATAGGAGACACAGATTAGAGACGTGTCCACATATGATCGTCTCCGATCTGGTAAAATGAGACTCGTCCGCATTACCGAGTGTCATAGTTTATGACTAGATTTAAGAGTATGGGTGCTCACGGATGCGAAAAACAATGGCACATAAGAGACATAAGAATTTATACAGGTTCGGGCCTCCGTGCGGATAAAAACCCTATGTCCTGTGTGTGTTGGTGTATTATGTTTTGTTCGGTTGAGACCTCCTCTACCCCTCCTTTTATAGTTCAAGGGGGTAGAGTTTACAAGGAAGATCCGGGTCAGTTATTATTGTACCTGACCGAGATTCTATCTCTACTTACCTAATTTACAAGATTTATTTATAATTATCTTCCAAACTGCCCCGGTTAGGGTCCTCCTGGCCCGTGTCCTCAGGCTGTGTGGGCCGACTCATGGTAGACCCCCCTATTCATCTCTGCCGAGTCCAGGAGACTTGGTACTCATGGTACCAAACATCATCAACAGCCCCCGAGTGCTTGCCAAGCGAGCTTTAGTCTTGATTATCTAGATCTTCCTGTCATGGTGAAGTTGTTGAGTGCTCTATTCAACTTAGAACAACTCGTTGAGTTCTATTTGGCTCTGATCTAGTGCTAAATGGCTTTGACTGAGTCCATCAAGTTTCTTAAAAAATGAGGATAGGTGTAGCCCCTCGACTCTCATACCAAATCTTCCCAAGAATTGATTCAAGAGTCAAATTTTGCTATTGCTCCGAATGTTGACTCCTTTTCTTATCTTTCTTGATCTGGGTATCCGTAATCAAATTTTGTATATTTTAATCATAATTTCCTCTATTAAGAATCGATGGAATTATACTCCTTTTACCGTTGGGATAAATCTGACTGTTGATCAGGAAATCTAGGTGCAAATCAGTAAGTCGTTGTGCGCCCCGTCATTGCCACCTTCATTATCAAGGGGATCTGGATCAAAACCCTAGCCAATTTCTTCGCCACCATTTCTTCTCTTCCTCATCGTGATCTCCACCCTCTGTGCACTTCCTCAATCGGCATAGCTCCAATCCTTCACCATAAGTCTTTCTCCTCCTGCCATGGCCGCCTCGCACCCACACCTCTTCCAACGATCTGTTGTGGATGAGAACGAGATTCACATGTTAGTCAAAAATTGTTTTCTCCCAGATCAGGCCGTGCTCCAATGGCGACCTGCTGTTGGAGAGGACATCCCAACACCCAATACCAAGGAAATTGTGGTGTTTTCCTCTTTCTTTCAGCGTGGCTTTGGACTTCCAGCCTACAACTTCTTGCGCGGCCTCCTTGATCATTACCAAATTGAGCTAGTCCATCTAAATCTCAATTCCATTCTTCAAATCACAGTCTTTGTCCACCTGTGTGAGGCTTTCCTAGGAATCCCTCCTAACTTTCCTCTGTTCAAAAATTATTTTTTCCTGAAATATCAGCCGAGTGTCGCTAACCAAAATGTTATCGAGTGTGTGGGTCTCCAGACTCACCCTCGATGCGGCTTTCTTGAACTCCCAATGAAGACTTCTCTTTGAGGATGGCATAGGACTTGATTCTATTATGAGAACCATGAACCCAGCCTCCCTTCCTTCATAGGGCAACTCCCTGAATACCAGTGGACTTGGGGCGAAGAGCCTACTCTTGTTGAACTCCCTCACATCTCTGCTCTAACCAACAAGATCAATGCCTTAAAGGAGCACGACCTAACATGAGTCTATGTGGCCACCCATTGGCTGACCCATCGAGTCATCCCTTTGAAGAAACACGTCCACATGGGAATATAGCGGAAGCCAAGATCCGACTCAAGAGACTACTAAGAAAATTACTCTGAAACACCTTGTGAAACTCTTGGAAGAGATGTTCCATGATACCACCAGCTAGCCGACTGATGAGTAGGTGCGCTCCTATCACCTTTTTCTCAATTAATTCTGTTACATTCTTGTAATCTTATATTTGCATGTCTAGATGTAGGCTTTGGACAACTTTATTTCCCCCATCCCTGGGTTCGAAGGGGACATCCCCTTTCCTGCAATCCTAGTTTCAATCCGGTCTCCATGCGATGAGTCAACAAGCGACCCATCAGCTAGAGCCAGTGCTGGAGCGTCAAAGACTTGAGCGGGTAAATGGAAAGCGACTGCCAACCCGACTCCCCAGAAGAAAGCCAAGAAGGCCACGGGGAAATCATCGAGTGGGATTAAAATCAATGAACCTGCTCCCAAGGCTTCTCCTTCTTTGACTCCTCCATTGGATTCTCGGCAAAAGATCCCAATCCGCAGATCAAACAGGTATACCCATTATGATTACTTTTCATTCTTGATCAATTTATAATTCATGAACATCTATGCAGAGTGCCTCATGATATTAATCTAGATTCCTCTACTAAGAGTGCCCC
>VSTD030003683.1:0-10734 GCA_008808055.3 Sporobolus alterniflorus | reverse complement strand
GATCTTGTCCTAGTCGCCGGCCGGAGAGGGCTCGATCGGTCGGTCGCCGCCGCCGGGAAGAAGGATGATGGCTCGGTTGGGGGACGGGATGAAGGGCGAGGTTCGATGGGTGCTAGTTAGTTTGGCGCTTTTATCCTGTTTTCTTGGATTCTCTCTTTTTTCTCACGGGGTTTGGATGTGACTCCGTACGGTTGTGCAGCCGAGAATTTTCACCTGTTTGTTACGGCCGTTGACCTGGGATTCTTGCAAAACCATAAAAGAAGAAGAGAAACAAATTGATTTGGAGATAAATCGTTGAAATAACAAAACTTTCTTTTGGCTGCTGGCAAATAACAAAACTTTGACTCGTGATAATCTGACAAAAAGAAGAAAAGTGGAGAATAAGTCATGTTTATTCTGTAATGATACAGTGGCTCATTTATTTTATTGGTGTTGTGTATCTAGTACGTTATGGAATGAAGTAGTTTCTGAGATAGTAGGTAGATTATTCTGTAATGATACAGTTGCAAATGGTGGCTGTGTGAGAAGAAATATAAAACTTTAAATGTTGTTACAATTGTTGTTTTGTGGTCCATCTGAAAAATAAGAAATGACATGTTTTTAAGGTGTGAGGTAGACAGGTATGAAGATCCTCTACAACAGATATGCGAGGATGTTGAGGCAATGAAGATTGTTGAATAAGGAGGAAGATGCAATGAAACTAGAGGAATGGGTAATGGAGCTGGAACTGAGATGGACCACAGCATCAGACCATCGAGGATAGGGTGGGTGCAAGAACAGTCCCAACTGCTTTCAGTTTCAGGATCATTGGCACACCATGAATAGATGTTTTGATGTAATGAATGTGGCTCTGATGTGCTTGTGAATTGTAATGTCCTTGTTACAGAGTGGGTATGTGATGTCTGTATGCAGCTGGTGCCGGCTATGAACTGATACTTGACATTGCTTTTTAAATAAATCGGAGGAAACCTTTTTGTTCAATAAGATCGTCGAAATTGCTACAAGTTTCAGCGTTCGTATTTGGCAACTTCACATCGTAGTGGGCAGCAAAAATCGAGCTCTCTCTAGCGAGGGCAGTTTCACGAGGATGGGCCGCGCAAATCATGAGGAACCAGTTGCCAAATGGTGGATGTGTGATAAGAAATATAAAACTTTAAATGTTGTTACAGTTGTTGTTTTGTGGTCCATCTGAAAAACAGGAAATGACATATGTTTTCAGGGTGTGAGGTGGACAGGTGCGAGGATGTTGAGGCAATGAAGATTGTTGCACAAGGAGGAAGATGCGATGAAACTAGATGAATGGGCAATGGAGCTGGAACTGAGATGGACCACACCACCAGACCATCGAGGATTGGGTGGGTGCAAGAACAGCCCCAGCTACTTTCAGTTTCAGGATCCTTGGCGCGTGATGAATAGATGTTTTGATGTAGTAAATGCAGATCTGATGTGCTTATGAATTGTAATGTCCTTGTTGCGGAGTCCGTATGTGATGTCTATATGTGGCCGGTGCTGAACTGATACTTGGCGTTGCTTTTTAAATAAATTGGAGGAAACCTTTTTGTTCAAAAAAATAATCGTTCAAATTGCTATTCATGATTCGTATTTGGCAACTTCACGTCATAGTGGGCAGCAAAAATTGAGCTCTCTCCAGCGAGGGCAGTTTCGCGAGGATGGGCCACGCAAATCATGAGGAATCAGTTGCCAAATGGTGGCTGTGTGATAAGAAATATAAAACTTTAAATGTTGTTATAATTGCTGTTTTGTGGTCCATCTGAAAAACGGGAAATGACATATGTTTTCAGGGTGTAAGGTGGACAAGTATGAAGATCCTCTTCAGCAGATGTGCGAGGATGTTGAGGCAATGAAGATTGTTGCACAAGGAGGAAGATGCAAAGAAACTAGAGGAATGGGCAATGGAGTTGGAACTGAGATGGAACACACCACCAGACCACTGAGGATAGGGTGGGTGCAAGAACACCCCAGCTCCTTTCAGTTTCAGGATCCTTTGTGTGTGATGAACAGATGTTTCGATGTAGTGAATGTGGCTCTGATGTGCTTATGAATTCTAATGTCTTTGTTGCGGAGTCCGTATGTGATGTCTGTATGCGGCCGGTGCTAGCTATAAACTGATACTTGATGCTGCTTTTTCAATAAATCGGAGGAAACCTTTTTGTTCAAAAAAATCATTGAAATTACTATTCATGGTTCGTATTTGGCAACTTCACGAGTATCCAGCTTGTGCAACAATCATGAGGACTATGAATTCTAATGTCTTTGTTGCGGAGTCCGTATGTGATGTCTGTATGCGGCCGGTGCTAGCTATAAACTGATACTTGATGCTGCTTTTTCAATAAATCGGAGGAAACCTTTTTGTTCAAAAAAATCATTGAAATTACTATTCATGGTTCGTATTTGGCAACTTCACGAGTATCCAGCTTGTGCAACAATCATGAGGAACTCTTCCTTGAAAATACTCCATATTTCTGTTGTACCTATTGATAAAGGATTGGACAATTCGTGAGGATGGGCCACGCAAATCATGAGGAACTCTTCCTTGAAATTACTCCATATTTCCGTTGCCGGGACTCGAACCCAGGTCTCTCAGATGAGAGCCGAGTATCCAGCTAGACTACAGCGGAGATTGAAATCTTTGATATAAGTTACAGTGTTATATTCAACCTATACTTTTGTACTCAAAGTGTCAAATCGATTTGTGGCTCGGTTGTTACAACAAATCTCGTGGCCTAAGGATTTCATGGGCAATGAGCTACATTGTGCAGCATGCCTGGAACACTACAGACATGTTTCGTTATTATTGACATAGCACACGTCACAATCTTAAGTGCTCAAGCATTACTACATATGTTATGCACAAATGAATCATATATCATAATTTGTCTCCAGACTAATAGAGTAACCGGGAATCTCAATCTGGCGGCATCACTTTCCACCACAACCGTGGTCAGGATTTTGAGCAACAAGTCAGAGTAATCGGACAGTCGCTCAGCGCCATGGCCATCACTGCCCGCCAGCGAGCAACCTCTGCTATTCCCATGATGCTGAAGCCATACTATTCCCTCTCCAACCTCTGTGTTTTGCTTTGCTTTGCTCAGTCAAGTGATATGGTTTGCCCGGCACTCCTTGACTCCAAAGATGGCCGAGCAGCGCCGGCTTCGATGGAAGCTTCAGTTAGAGATATAGATGATGTCGAAACAAAAGATGATGGAGGGTGCACGGTTTCATATGTGTTGCAGAGAAATCTAGTGAGTCCGCGTTGCCTCTCAATTCCAATTTTACAAAAAAAAATCTTACCACAAATATCCTAGATATTGTTCAATGAGAAGTACTCCGGCGTCCACAAAAGATCCTAGATATTTTATAAAAAAATTGTCGCTTCGACTTGTTCAAATTCTGACGGTCTAAATATCTCCTAAATTTCTGTTGCTTTCTTTGTCACCTGTTACTTTGTTGCGAACCACAATATTTCTAGGATAAAGGGAGTATTTCGCATTGCCCTCTCACAAATTTGCTTATATAGCAGAGCATGTTCTAGATGGACATTTCATGTGTGACAATGGGAGATACCAAATATTTTGTGTGAAATGGATGTACACATCAACCTTTTCATATATTGAGAAAAAAATATGAGCTTTCCTAGATCTCTCTTGTTACTTAATGGCATCAAGGATATTGGTAGGTTACTTAGCCGTATACTTATCAAAAAGCAAACTCTCATAAAGTATTATATCTTTTTCGAAATATTTGCTAATAACTAGCTCATTTTCAAACTACACGGTTACAAGTAAAAAGAAACGAATGAATTACATTTATCTCAATTCTCTCTATAAAATACTCATTTAGTTAATTTTCTTAATCCATGAGTACAATAACAGCATCCTTAATTAGGTAGAAAAATATCATTCTTTCTTACCAAATTTAACTAATGAAGTAATGACACATGCATAAAGTTTAATATCCTTATAATCAAGACTTCTTCTCCTTCTTCTTCTTTCACTTTTCTACACTTCTTTTCAAATTCATCAACCACAAATTTGCACCAGTTGATGGATTTGACAATATTCAAATCTCTTGTCTAGATTGACTCTTTTGTTCGAATATAAGTATATGTATTGGGTCATATAATATTTGTGTTTTGATTGCCACCATGAAGAAGAGCCTAATGACAAGATAGTTGTTAATCATTGGTCCATCTTTTCTTCCTGCTTTGAGCATTTAATCAGTAAGATCAGTGGTTTTGATATTGCTTTTTTAGTAAGATCAGTGGTTTTGATATTGCTTTTTTATTAGTCGGGACAAATCTGTTCCTTGAATGTAAGGGCACTGATCCTTCTTCCTTATCTACATGAGGAGCCCCCCATTCCTTGGCAAGCCAAGAATGAGGTCTACAACATCTTCGTCAACTTGCAGTCCTCCACCAAACTCAAATGTCATGATTTCTGGATTTAGTTTATCCATCAACCATGTAAAAGGTTCAGTCGGGAATGTGAGTTGGCTTGAAATTAACCAACTCTGAAAATCTCATATCTTCAATTGTAGTTCGATGATGTTCTGAAAGTGCGTTTACAAATCTTCTTTATTCTCGTTTTGGAAAGTGTTCGGGTCCTGTGCACATATAAAAAACACATATATAACTATTATAAAAGTATACACAATGTCTCCATAGCCAACCATCTAAATTGTTGATTATTTCATTAAAAATTATCCACCATGCTATTAAATATAGTTACTTAATATATAATAAAGAAAATATATTACATATGATGCATATAAATTATAAAAGTCATGAGAAATTCTTCCGTGTTCTATAAACCTTACTAAATCTACATGCAAAATTTCAAGCTCAAATTAATTATATTTTAGTGGTAAACACTAACGAGTGGTACCCCAGAGGAACCACCGCCAGCTGTCGACTGCTTCATATGAGTCCTCATTGTGTTGCAAAATAATATATGTATTGTTGGGGTAAAATACCCTGGGTACCGTAGGCCGTCGATTACGACTTAAAATTCTGAATATGATCGGTTCCCTCCAACGACAAACGGCTGGGGAACCATTCACTGCATATCGGATAAGGCTTCACCACTCCTGGCTGAAGTGGAAAGACCATCAACATAAAAAGAACTAACCCCAGGAGTAATCCGCATCATCGATTTTACCCCGTCGCGTTAGACTGGGACAAATAGAATTTCACTACCTATCCACCCGTCCCCTCTCCTACCCTGACCCGGGAGGGACCTGGGCATCTAGTCATCCTGCTCGGAGGCTTCCGCTACCGGATAAGCATGGCCAGTGTCAGAGCCTTGAGGGACGATAATGTTCATTACCTGATGAGATAGGACATGGCTGTAGGAGCCCACGCGCACCTGACATCATATACTCGAGTGCTGGGACCCATCCTATCATTATATGAAATAATGGCTCAACGAGGGATAGACGCATACACACCATAATGCTTTCAAACATAAAGTAAACATATCCTGATAAAAAACAATACACTCTATGTAAAACTCTATGACATAGGTACCCAAGCAGTCAAATACCTCCGCGAATATTCAAGCCCGGGGTTGCGTATTCCCCAGTAAAGCGCCACCGCCCATTGCTGCATGACAGGACAAGATGGCGCTAGGTAGGAAGCCCTGTCCCCTCGTCTGACGGCTGCATACCATAGGCTGATGCATAAGGTAGGCTAGCTCATCCACACCGACCCATGTATGGGAAAACTAAGCAACCAAGTAAGACCAGCATTATGAAGCAACACCCCCATGAACCTTCTCGAGCATCCTCCACCACGGCGTCAGGAACACTCCGAAACAATCGACCCCGACGAATCGACCTACTCGATCAGGGCCCCACTGGTCATGTAATCTTACTCCTGAATATAAAAGTAGCTAATTCATAGTTATCCGACCGCTGCACGGCCTATAAAAGGCCCCCTACCCTTCAGCCATGGGGTACAAGATCATTTCTCCCTTCACTTCGTAAATTTATCGAGCTCTTTACTTATCCCATTATAACAAATGTTCATCTTTAATATCAAACTGCTGGACGTGGGGCTATTAACTTCAAGGAAGAGTCTGAACCAGAATAAACTATAGTGTGCTTTATAGTTCACAAGATCATCTCAGAATAGAAATATGCGATCTTGATAACCCTGTATCTTGCCGGTGTAAAAAATACCGATATGTATGTATGGAGGGGGGATGAGGCTGACAATTACTGAACATATATATATAGATAGGAACTACTGAACCTAGATAGCCAAAACAAGAATAATGAACACAATTAAGCACAAGATCAAGATGCGGTGTTGACAAAACAAAGTACGAAATAACATGAATTGCTCCAATGAGGATGGAAATTGGTGCTCATGACGTGTAGGTGTAAGTGCCGTCGGGGATGAAGGTGAAGCCGACCGGTGGAGGAAGCTAGGTTCCGTCTAACGCTCTCGCCTCTGAATCGCCGACTGTGCCGCCGCACGCCCTCACCGCAGAATTGCCTGATAGGAAATCGCTGGGGCAACCTGCAGAATCACTCATCACTTTGGGTGTGGGGTGGGGAGCGGAGGCAACTAGCTAGTCGAGATGGGCACAAGCAAACGCTTTTTGTAAGTAGGCCTGAAAGCACTGTGCGTAACTGTCACCGCAACAGAGAAGAGAAGCATTTTAGTTGAAGTAGGGGGAGTGCTCACACATTGTTACAGACGTCCAGTATAATATGTAGTCACATATTTATAAAAGTTTAACATTTTATACGGTAGGAGAGACTGAAGAGATACATGGTTCAGAAAAAAAACACTAAAGATGTATTGATAGAGAAGATTAAGGCCACGTAGGATTGGAGTGTATGGTAACATGAAATTCTATAGGAACTTAAAATAGGGGGTTTCTGTAAAGAAATTGTTTGAAGTAGCACACAAACCCACAGGAAAAATGACTGGTAAAATTATAAGAAAGATGAGAGAGAGAGAGAGATAGACACATTGTGCATTGATTTTTTTCAAAGGAATTTTAACACTTTTTGGAGCTCAAGTTTAGAATCCTCCAAAAAATGGAGGAAACGAATGAATCCTACAGAATTTTCCATGTGAAATCCTATGTTCCAAAGGCTTGATAGGAATAATTCTTATAGGAATCAAATCCTCCAAAATTCCTAAATAATTCCTTCATTCGAAAAAGAGGACTGCTTGTTGAGTTTTTTTAGAAACCTCATACGCTTTATTTTCCCCCTTCAGGTACATGAGTTGAAGATCATGAGTGTGAGATGAAATTAGAGACACATGTACACTATCTTAATTGAGTTACTTGTCAAACACATGTGTTGTAATAATATTAATAGTTACCTTTGGAGTTTCGATGCTCTTGATTTTCTAAATTAAATGTTGGCAGCTCCTTCCGCTTACTATGCTCATTAAGTTTTATGGCTATATTCCTATTGTGTTTGTTTTATTATTGTCTTATAGTGTGGTAATGCCTCCAAACCTGGTGTTGTCATTTGGGGGTGTTACACAAAATTTACTACCCATAAACAGATACCATGAACTGAATCTAAAAGAAATAATCACAAGTTATTTCAGCAATCTGAATTGCATCTGATAGTGAAATTATGGAAATGTATTAGCACCATGAACTGTCAAAGAATGATCAAGATTATACTTGGTGAGTTGACTACCAAGAACTGAATGTAATAGAAATAATCACAAGTTACTTGAGCTCTCTAACTTGAATATACCAAGAATTAAATCTAACAGAAACAATTACAAGTTACTTCAGCAATTTGTATTGAATCTGACAAGAAACATACAACTTACACCAAAATTCTCAACATAAATTATTTGTGTGCAAAATTGCAGAGTTTCAATTTGCGCAAATAATAAAATAAGGCACCTATTCCTAAAAGCTACATGCTTATTGTGCATATCCTTGGTGAGTTGACTAAATTGTTGTACCCATAAATAGATACCAAGAACTGAATGTAACAGAAACAATCACAAGTTACTTCAGCACTCTAAACTGAATATACAACAAACTGAATCTAACAGAAACAATCACAAGGTTCTTTGGCAGAATCTGGTAGCAAACATAATATAAATCCTTTTGTGTGAAAACTGCAGAATTTCAGTTTGCACAAAAAAACATAAAAACAAGTGGAACTGTGCATGTCATGGGAATGAAGTGATGATTTAGCCATGTACAGGAACAAAAAGATAGCAGAAAATAAAGTATAAATCAGATGTAAAAACTACAAATGAAATATTATACGAAGTGAGAATACAGGTTAATAGATAAACTACATGATGCTGTTTTCAAAAAACGAATGATATGTAACAATTTGACATCCAATTTAGCAATGGCAGGAAGATACCTATGGAAGAATGAATGAAGAACCGTGGACGCATCACAGGATTTAGGCCGGGTACATAAATGGAATGGCAAGAGGTGAAACTGAAAACTGATGGGCAAATTGATGATGTCAACAAAATGCGCTGCAATAGGTGTAACGGAAATAATAAAGCAGGATCAGGTAACATTTTGGCACAGAGTAGACCTGGAGGTGGGGGCAGTTGGTCAATGCTGCAGCAGCTGAGGTTGGAGCAGGACAATGCGCCCATGGCTGACCACCGCGTCTGAGGAAGACCGGCAACCCTTCTTGCTGTGTACGTTGGCGGCCGAGGTAGCAGCGGTGTCCTGTCCGGATGGAGCTGGTACATCAAATCCGGCCGCTCTAGCTCGCGGTGAAATATTTGCTGGCACAAACTGAAGCAAAGCTGGACCGCTGTTGATGGAACCTCAAAACCATCGTGGCGGAGGTGAAGCACGAAGAACCAGCGGCGGCCTGCTGTCTGGGCCATTGCGGCGCAGGTGAACCACAAAGATGGCGGCCTGCTGTCTGGGAGGAGCAAAGTAGGAAAGATTCCATGGAAGAGAGGAAAGCAGAGAGGTGGCTGTCTGCAGAGAGCAAAGGAGAGAGGTGGCGGGCTCGCACAGAAATATTCGTTGGTCAAACGCGTGAAGCGAAGTGGTCTAGCGGGCTGGCGCACAAAAATTTGGTGGCCGAACGTGACATCAGATGAATCTAACGACTCAGATGTGGCTGCTACTTACAATATGTATTGTTCATATAAATATCCACTGGTTAAGGTTCAGAGTAGATGCAGCTAAATCCTTATCAAATGCAGGACATTAGCCTGGGACCAGTGTGCTGACGATGGTTCAAGCGAGGAACATGCTCTAAGAACTCTAGGTTTTATGCACCACATGACCATCACGAATCTGACAACATACAGAATAAAACTTTTGTGTTCAATTAAATAGTAACAAATTTGTATTGTTTCTCTATTACAGAATATCACTGTGCGCATGTCAAAAACATGTTACAAGAAGTTATGAAACAGTGAAACATGCCACATTTTTATGTAAAATGAGAGCCAGAAGTACAGAACATGGAGCATTGGAGCTGTTGCTCTTAAGGCAATGGCATGAAACCATGTGACATCATCAAAATGTTATAATATAGTAGTTTCAGATTGCAGAAGATACAGAACAAATAAAGAATTGGCCAAGATACAAATTATCTTTACATTCCCATGGATGTGATTGGAAGCAACCTAAACAATATAAATCAATGTTTCACAGATGTTAAGCTACTGAATCATAACACAAGCCTCATGATTTCTGCAACAGCTGTTGCATATATGCAGACCCTTCTGTAATTCAATCGAAGCAGCTTCTATATAACTATAAGTGCCATACTTCCTATGAACCAACCAGTTAGCTAGACTTTTGCATCCAACAAGAATGTTGCCGGTTCTGATTTTGCAGCACAGCCATACCTATAAGTGCCATACTTCCTATGAACCACAGTAAGTTTGCCTTGAGATGCTCTTTGGTGTAGTTCAACCATCATGCTGGAGCACTCCATGCAGGAAAAATGAAACATGCAACATTTATAACAAGACATGAACCCATTCATTGCACACTGAGCTGTGTAGATTGTGGCAGCTGCCAGCATAGAAGTGTAAACTTGAGCATCTCGTACTCGACAAGGCTCACCTTGATTAGGAAGAAAGAGGGGAGCTCCAGGAGTAGATGACAAAATATTTGTGTTAGCCACAAAGCTATTGTTACAATTATTTGTCTACTACCACCAAGTAGTGTGTATTTAGTATCTAACCTTCTTGTCAGAATGTGCGGTCTTAGGAAATCTTCTCATGAAACAGTATGTAGTAGGCACAGACATATTGAACTTAAGTGTGTTCACTATCATTCTCTACTGCAGAAATATCAATGTCAATTGTAGTCCAAGGTTTAGCAGAGCAAAGATACAAACAGAGGGAAAAAGAAAAAAAATTGATCTCAGATGCATGTACATCAGATATAGAAAACAAGCCCAATTGTTTTCAGGACAGAAATGTTGCATACAAAATCACAAAATACAGTGTTCAAGGTAATTTAACTGCAAACATGATAAAGAAGTGATGTTTGGCGTCAGTATAATTATCATTTCAGTTCTGTTTTCATTAATGTGAAATTATTAACTCGCCACTAAGAGATTGAAGTTGTTCTGCTATTTAACCTAAAGATTCTGACCAAAAGCTCTGTGAAACCAATATCCTCATATCAGTAAATAACTCATGAAATTATTCGGTTTCAATGATCGTTCCTAACACCGATGTCAGTCTCAACTATCTACTGGTAAACCTATTTGGCAAAGGAT
>VSTD030003682.1:0-10734 GCA_008808055.3 Sporobolus alterniflorus | reverse complement strand
TCATTTTACATTGCACAAGGTGTACATCCTAGTAAGTTCGGTTTGGACATGGATGAGAGGTGGAATGCAACTTATCTTATGCTGAAACATGTTTTGCCATACAAGAACACATTTTATGTGTTTATTAGTGCTAATTATCCTACTGCATGTGAGCCTTTACTGATAGATGATCACGGGTATGTTGTTGAACATATGTTAAAGTTTCTAGGGTTGTTCTACCAATCTGCTGCATCTCTGTCTGGTGTTTACTATCCAACATCTCCTTTGATGATGCATGCTATTATTGAGATTGCTAATCATTTGAATCAGTTTGAGAATGATGATAGACTTAGGGAGGTTGTTGTTTCAATGAAATCTAAGTTTACCAAATATTGGGGTACTATGCCTTTATTATACTCTTATGCATTCATATTGGATCTTAGAGCTAAGTTGAATGGTTTTACTAAAGCACTTCATATTTTGTCTGTAATTCTTTATAGAGATTGATCTGCTTATTTTCAAAATGTCAAAATTAAGTTAGCTACTTTGTTTTCCAATTATGAGTCTAAATATTGTGGAGTCAGGTTACAGAGGCTAGCACAGCCTAACCATGGAGGAGGTAAGGTATCTTCGTGGAATAGATTTTTTGGTTTATCTGCATCTTCATTTGCTCCTACTCCCGCTCCATCTGCATCTGCATTACCTGTGGATTCTGAAA
This sequence comes from Sporobolus alterniflorus, assembly GCA_008808055.3. Lineage (NCBI taxonomy): Eukaryota > Viridiplantae > Streptophyta > Magnoliopsida > Poales > Poaceae > Sporobolus > Sporobolus alterniflorus. The sequence goes on along the minus strand of VSTD030003682.1, from coordinate 10,037 downwards.
TATAAACATATTTACACAGTGATCCTGTTAGTAAGTTTGATAATTCATTTAGCATTCTATCCTGGTGGCATGATCACAAAAGAACTTACCCTATCCTATCTGTTTTATCCAAAGATATTATTATTCTTCCTGTATCCACTATCTCTTCATAGTCTACTTTTAGTTTGTGTGGCAGGGTCATCGAGGAACGTCAATGATCCTTAACATTTGAACATGGTGAGATGTTGTCCCTCTTAAAAGATTGGGAACAAGGTTACACTCGACAACAACACAACATAGAGGATAGGGAGCTGGAAGAAAAGATGGCCAACTAGTTCAACATAGAGGACAGGGAGCTGGAAGAAAAGATGGCCAACTAATTCTCGGGTGGACATGGACCTGAAGGGGCTGAAGGACCTGCTACTGCTGATGTTGAATGTGCTGCTGGTGCTTGAAGATTGAAGTGAATTGTGATTGTATCTGTAATTCTGTTTATGTATGACTGTATAAGTGGACAACTGGACTGGACATTCCTGATCACCAAAAGAGGTGGTTGTACTCTTTTTCCCTACAGGGTTTTATCCTCAAAGAGGTTTTACCTATAGGTTTTTAATGAGGCAGCCTTGTAAACAACATCTTTTAAGGCTGGTGATCTCTATACTATATGTGATTGTGAACTTATTATCTGAACTGACTGATTGTGATTATGAACTTGTGTCTGAAATCTGAATTTTTTAACTTGTTGTCTGAATCGTGAACTTGTGTCTGAAATCTGATGGTGATTGTGAACTTGTTATCTAAAATTTTGAATTGTCTGGTTGTGAACTTCTAAAATTCTGAACTGGCTGTTTGTGAACTTGTTTTCTGGAAAACTTTGTGCTTTGGGCTGGCACAACACGTAAGCCCAATCAGGCCGACAGCCCAGCATGGCCCGTGTAGTACCTGGAGTGCCGTGCCTAGGCCTCAGCTACGGCCCGGTGTGCCAGCGCGGCATGGCTCGTAGATTTTCCGTGCCATGCTGGGCCGAGGCTCTTTCAACCCGAGACCGGTCATGCTCATGCAGCACTGGCCTAGCGCGACCTGTTTGTCAGATATACATAAATCCATGAGTCGTCATCGTCCATGTAAGCAACCATGTCAACATCAATGTCAACAACCACTTCAACATCCATGTGAGTATCCACGTCAATGTCCATGTTAGCAGCCACATCAATATCCATGTCGTCAGCAGTCACGTCAACATCGTTGTCAGCTAGCCACATCAGCAGTCATATCACTTTTGTGATGATGTGGCTTCTCAATCAACGATGAATGATATCCAATATTTATGATGTTTATTTTCATCACAGATACTTGGCCTGGGTTGGGCTATGCATGCTCAAAGATATTCTATGACAGCTCAAAAAAGTCACAGATTATGTCAATCTGTGATGATTTTATAAAACCTTCATGGAGGTTAAACTATGATGCTCAATACATGACATTATCAAAAATCATCACCGATGTTTTTATGATGATTTTTCGATGATCTGTGACAAATTTTGACCATCATGGATTAACAAATTTCTTGTAGTGTTTGCAGCTGTTTCAAAACCACTTTTGGTAGCAGTTTAGAACTGTTGTTGATGACCATTTCTATAGTAGGCTCTGAACATTTTTGAAAATAAATGTCGTGCTGGTTGGTCTGGTGCTAACAACTATCTCATGTTTAATTTCACTCTTAATCTCAAGCATTTCAGGTCATATCAGCTAATTTTCCAGGCCAGGAATTGTTTTAAAAACCAGAATGTATTTCAATATTCCAGCCTCTAACGATCAATCCAGACCAGGAATAACATCATGGTATTGATGATGTTATTTCCAGTACACTATTATCCAAAAGGTATTGTAACTTTTCTCAAGCATGGAGGCAGCTGCACCAACACAAAACATGAACCGTATTCTTTAACTATCCAAAACAGGAGGACCATACAAATATAGTAAATTGTTGATTACAAGGATTAGTCCGTATTTGGCACCCCATGGCCTTGCACTACGTGATCCCATTGATGCCAGGCATCTTTATCACTAAGAACATCTCCAACAGAGGCCCTAAGCAATGTAGTATTTTAAAATATAGGACTTAAGCATATAAAACAATCTCCAACGGTTGTCCTATTTTACAAAAACTTATCAAATGGTTATAGGGCTCAACCTCCCAGGTCCAAAATATAATGGCTCATCTATCAGAGCCCTATCCTCATTTTTCACATAATTATCAACCTTTTATTTTCTAATAATATAATTTCTTTCCTAATAACATGATTTAGGGCCTATCTATTGGAGAGAACAATTTTGTTTAGGCCGGCCTCAAACTCAACAAACCACTAGCTAAATCAAATTATAAGGCATAAATATACTACTCCTTGTTAGAGATATGAGACTTTAATGAGGGAAACATGTTCCATCACGATGGATGGCTGCGGAGTTTTATACTCATGAGTTACAGGAGATAGATTACAACCGAGAACAGATTTTGTTATCACAAGCGACAACGTTCCTTGATACTTAAGTCACCTAGACTCTATCTCTATTGCTTTTGTTGTTCCAATCTCCAGGTTGTCTTGCCTGACGTGCACAATAAAGACTCCATCCAATACCCTCCCTCAATCACAACTTTATTAAGTTGAGATTGCATTGAAATTCTAGCAATCTTCCTTGCGGCAAGGATTTGGTAAAACCATCAGCGATTTGATCATTCGATGAGATGAACCTCATGTCAAGTAACTTCACCACCCCATCTCTAACAAAATGGTAATCAACTTCAACGTGCTTCATTAAGCCATGAAACATGGGATTAGATGCTAAATACTTTGTACTCATATTGTCACACCACAGTCTTGCGCTACATGGGCATGGAATGTGCAGTTCATGTAGTATAGATTGTATCCACATTAACTCTACCGTAGCATCTGCCATCGTCTTGTATTCTGCCTCAGTACTAGAACATGATGCAGTCTTTTGTTTCTTGGCATACCACGATATTAAGTTAGGGCCAAAAAAGATAGCAAAACCTCTAGTCAACTTTCTATCATCAACGCAGCCAGCCAAATCAGCATCAGAGAAAGCACCTATAAGAGTGGACAAGGAGCATCAAATATGAAGTCCAAACATGCTCGTGTGCTTAATAAAACGGAGGATCCTCTTTACGATTGTCCAATGTAAGGTGGTTGGCAAATGAATATATTGGCACAGCTTGTTTACCGCAAAGGATATATCTGGTCATTTCAGAGTGAGATACCGGAGGGCACCAACAATGCTTCGATATTTTGTTGCATCATTGGAGCTAAGTGCTTCCCCCTTGCGTCAAAAGTTTCTCAGTGGAGGACAGAGGGGTCACAACAGACTTGCAAGCACTCATACCTGCATGACGCAGAAGGTCATTTGCATATTTTTCCTGACTCAGAACAAGACCAGTAGTGGTGCGCTTAACGTCAATGTCAAGAAAATAGTGAAGAGGGCCAATATCTTTGAGAGCAAAATCAATTTGAAGATCCTGAAGCAAAGCATCAATAGCCAATGAGGAAGAGCTGGCAACAATTATGTCATCAACATATACCAATATGAACATAGTAATAGCACCCTTCTTGTAGTAGAACAAGGATATATTAGCCTTGGAGGACTCAAAACCAAGAGAATGAACCTTATCACTTAATCTAGAGTACCATGCCTGAGGTACCTGTTTGAGACCATAGTGTCATGTCCAACTTGCAGTGATATGAGGGAAATTTAGAATCAACAAACCCAGGAGGTTGCTTAATGAATAAATCTTCCTCAAGAACGCTATGGAGGAACGCATTCTGTACATCTAGCTATTAAAAAGACCATCCCTGTGATACTGCAATGGACAGAACTAGTCTAATAGTGGCAGGCTTAATAACAGGATTGAATGTATCATCATAATTAATACCAAGATGTTGTTTCAATCCTTTGGCAATGAGGCGAGCTTTATACCGATCAATGGAGCCATCTGCTTTATGCTTGACCTTAGTAAATTAGTCTGGACCCTAGTAGATTTCTCAATTGAGCCAACTACTAGGGTCTCATTTGGACCCTAGTTAATTAGTCTGGACCCTAGTAAATTTGTAGTTTTTCTGTAGTGTTACAATATATCACGTTGCGGCCAGGTTGAGGAGGGACAAGGTGCCATATGTTGTTCGTCATAAGAGCATTGTACTCATCATTCATAGCCATCTACCAATGAGAAACGAAAAGAGCTTCTTGAAGATTAAAAGGTTCACTGGAAGCAGCTAGATTTCCATACCGAATGGTGTCGTCTGTGTACACCTTTAGTTTTCGGATGCCACCTTGAAGCCGAGTACGATGAGGGGAAACCACCGGATCGGCGGCAGCGCGCCAGGGTGCGTGGCAGGAGCAGCACTTCGACGGTGCCGCAGCAGGGTCTGCAGACCCATCGAGGACTTGATGAGGTGTCGAAGCCACGTCCGGCAAAGAAGCAGTATGTGACATCGTAGCATGTACATCAGGCTCCTCCGGCAAGGAAGCAATACGTGATGTCATATCCTGTACAACCCTTGTAGTAGTATCCGTATCCGGCACGGTTCTTGTTTCCTAACCGAGCGCGGGTGTTAGCGCAGAGTTAGGACCCAGCACGTCTCGTGCCATTCCAGGAATATTATCTGGACGAGACACAGGAGCCAGTCGGGTTGCAGTAGACGGCGCGAGGCACTGGTGTACCGTGGTCGATGCAGTGCTAGCAGGGACCCCTGTAGATGCTGGAGACGCCATATCAATCACCTGAGTCTGCACATAAGAGCCAATCACAGGTAAAAAGGAACGACCAGGGGATACATCAATGTGTTAGTGCTGCAATTATTCTCGGAAACTTCGAAGGAGTAAGACATCGGAGGTGTATTGCGTGCCGACAGTAGACTGGTGGGCAGCAAAAGGAAAAACTTTCTCATGGAAAACCACATCACGAGAGCTACACATACGGCCAGCGGTGGTGTCTAAGCACTTGTAGTTCTTATGCATGTCACTAAAACCAAGAAAGACACAACGAATAAAACGGAACTGAATTTTGTGGGAATTAAATTGTCACAAATTTGGCCAATAAGCACACCCAAATACTCGGATACTAGAATTAATCAAGGGTCACACCAAGGAGTGTATGGATGGGGGTATCATAGTTGAGTAATTTTGTGAGTGTGCGACTAATTAAGTAGGTGGCAGCCAAAAAAGCTTCGTCCCAGTATTTGAGAGGCATAGAGGTGGTGGCAAGCAACGAGAGACCCATCTCGATGATATGTCGATGCTTGCGCTCGGCGACGCCATTTTGTTGGTGGGTGTGAGGACAAGAGACTTGGTGCGAGATGCCAAATTGACGAAAAAAGGAATTGGGTCTCTCATCCTCCCCCCCCCCCCCAATTCGGACTAGACCGCAATGATTTTGTGATTAAACGCTCAACAAGAGATTGGAATTCAAGGAAATATTGAAAGAGTTCAGATTTATGGCGCAATAAGTAGATCCATATAAATTTATTGTAGTCATCAATAAAGATAACATAATATTTCCTGCGACCAAAGGACCGGATCGCAGGACCCCAAACATCAGAATGTATAAGTTCTAAGGAAGCAGTAGCATGACTTGATGACAAAGAATAATGTAACTAACGTTCCTTGGCATGTAAACATGGATCACAAATGAAACTAGCAAGATTATCTAGGCCAGCACATGGCAATTTATTCTTTCTAATGATGCGCACGACAATATCACAAGCAGGATGATCTAGGCGATTATGCCAATGATCAAAAAATCTAGTGACATTGAGAATGAGATTCTAAAGCTTGAATGCGGATGACAGCAATGGATAAAGACCACCTTTACATGGCTCATGCAGCAGCACCTTCCTCATTTTTTGATCCTTGATCAAGAAATAAAATAGGTGAAATTCAATGAATATTTGATTATAAAGAGTAAATTTCTGGACAGATATAAGATCTTTTGTGGTCGTGGGGATATGGAGAACATTATTGAGGACAAGATTATGAGAGGAGGTGGGAATAATAGAAGAACCAACATGAGATATCTCCATACCTACCCCATTTGCCGCATGGATCTGTTCGGACCCAGTGTAGCTGATGAGGAGTTGGTTCCTGATCTTCTGAGAGGTAAAGGTAGGTCAGTTGGCGGAGATCTCAACGTTGATGAAGAAGGCTCCAAACAGACGATCGTAACCTTGCAATCACTACACCACGGCTTCATTGGTTACCAACACGCACGCACAGAAGTTGGTCTCGCCAAGAAATCTAAATTCCTGCAGATGCAACCGAGAACACATGCAAGAATAAGGAAGAACGCAACTGAAATTGCAGATAAATGTATAGGTCACGAATGTGGGGTCTTACAAACCGTCGAGTGGCAAAACTGTTCTTGACAGATTAATCTAAGTAAAACCCAACTAATCTCGATGGCGGCTACTGAATATATAAGCTAGGGGTCATGGCCAAACCCTAGGACGCGTCCCCAGCGGACTCCAACTCGATGCACGGGCCATCGGCCCAAAATAGCTAGCGCAGCATCAGAAAGTTTCTGGATATCTGTTTTGTTTCAACAATTGCGGACTACTCCTATTTTAGTTAACTATGGGACTGGTGGCATTGGAAATATGACCTCCTTATCTTTCTATGCATATGTACATCACCCAAATCGGAGGTTGGGCGCATCCGGTAAATCAATTTCAAGGAAAGGTGGTCCTGGACTCCGAGTTGGACTCGAAGTCAGACTCCTGGACTTCGAATTGGCTTGAAACTCTACCTTGTGCGTGTTTCCTTGGATCTCCAGCACCTTCTTGATGTCCCACATGTCCTCCATGATCCACTCCTTGATTCCTAATAACAATTAAATTATTAGGAAGCCATCTATTCTCAAAATCATTAGCGGATAAACATAAGAACGAATTTACCTGATGACGTAGTTGTTGTGCTCGTGATCTCGTAATTGGTTCATGCATCTCAATAGAAGGAGTTGTTGTCTCGGATATAGTGATGTCCTCATCATCCTCCCCCTCTTGATTTCATCCTCAATGGAACCTCATCTTCTTCTCCCAAGTAAGGTCATAAATATGAAATGTTAAATTTGGGACTAACCCCAAACTCCGGAGGCAATTCAAGTTTATATGCATTATCATTGATTTTCTCAAGAATCCTAACAGGACCATCATCACAAAACATAAGTTTGGACTTTCTCAAATCCAGAAATTGTTCTTTTCTCAAGTGTAACCAAACAAAATCTCCCGGTTCCAATTTCACTTCCTTCTGACCTTTGCTACCGGCAATTCGATACTTCTTATTCAATTTTTCAATGTTTAACTTAGTTGTTTCATGCATCTTAAGAATAAATTCAGATCATTGAGAAGCATCAAAACATGTTATTTTATAAGGCGGTAAGTGCAATAAATCAATCAGAGCACGAGGGTTAAAACCATACACTACTTGAAATGGACTTACCTTCATTGTGGAGTGCACGGATCTGTTGTAAGTAAATTCAATATGTGGTAAACACTCCTCCCACAACTTAATATTAGATTTTAAAATAGCCCGCAATATAGTAGATTATGTATGATTAACTACCTCGGTTTTACCATCAGATTGGGGATGACATGTAGTAGAAAATAGCAATTTTGTCCCCAATTTTAACCACAAAGTTTTCCAAAAATGACTTAAGAATTTAGCATCCCTATCGAGACAATAGTATTTGGAACACCATGTAAATGAACAATCTCAACGAAGAACAAATCAGCAACATGTGATGCATTATTGCTCTTGTGACAGGGTATAAAATGAGTCATTTTAGAGAAACAATCGACAACCACAAAAATACTATCCCTCCCCCTCTTTGTTCTAGGAAATCCTAAGACAAAATCTACAGAAATATCCTCCAAAGGCACACTAGAAATAGGAAGAGGCATGTAAAAACCATGTGGGTTAAGTTGAGACATAGCTTTGTTGCAAGTAGTGCACCATGACACATAGCACACCATGTCGTGCCTCATATTTGGCTAAAAGAAGTGAGCGGCAAAGACATCCTCAGTTTTCTTCACTCTGAAATATCCCATCAAGCCACCTCCATGCGCTTCCTGCAAAAACAAAAGGCGAACGGAACTAGCAGGAACGCAAAGCTTGTTAGCATGGTACAAAAGACCGTCATGCAGCATATATTTATTCCATATTCTCCCTTCTCTACAATTCTCATAAGTATCTTCAAAGTCAAAATTAGTAGCATATAATTCTTTTATTGACTCAAAACCAAAAAAAATTATGATCAAGTTGAGAGAGCATAGTATAACATCTAGATAAAGCATTGGCAATGACATTGTCTTTTCCTTTCTTATGCTTAATGATGTACGAAAAAGTTTCTATGAACTCTACCCACTTAGCATGACATTTATTCAGTTTTGATTGGCCTCTAATATGTTTCAAAGATTCATGATCATAATGTATAACAAATTCTTTAGACCAAAGATAATGTTGCCAAGTCTCTAAAATATGTACTAAAGCATACAATTCTTTATCATAAGTTGAATACTTTAGAAAAGGTCCACTCAATTTTTCACTAAAGTAACCCACATGTTTACCTTCTAGAAGTAGCACGCCTCCAATTCTAATGCCACTTGCATCGCATTCAAGCTCAAAAGTCTTACCAGAATCCAAAAGTTGGAGGAGCGGTGCATGAGTTAACTTGTCGATGAGGGTGTGAAAAGCTTGGTCTTGTATAGAACCCCAATGGAATGAAACATCCTTCTTCGTCAAGTCATTGAGAGGTGTAGCAATGGTGCTGAAATCTCTCACGAAACGCTGATAAAATCCCACAAGTCTAAGAAAACTCTAAAGTTGTGTGAACGTTGTAGGAATCGGCCAGTTTTTAATGACTTCAATCTTCACTTCATCCACCTCAATTCTCTGTAGAGTCACAACATAGTCAAGAAAAGTAACTCGATTAGTGCAAAAGGTGCACTTCTCAAGGTTACCAAATAAACGTGCTCACGTAAGACACAAAAAACAGCACATAAATGTTCAACGTGTTCATTCAAGGACTTGCTGTAAATTAAGATATCATCAAAGTAAACTATCACAAATTTACTAATAAATGGACGGAGAACTTCATTCATCAATCTCATGAAAATGCTAGGTGCATTAGTTAAACCGAAAGACATAACTAACCACTCATACAAGCCAAATTTAGTTTTAAAAATAGTTTTCCATTGATCGCCTAGTTTCATTCTTATTTGGTGGTAACCACTTTGCAAATCAATCTTGGTAAAAATAATAGAACCACTTAACTCATCAAGCATATCATCTAACCTAGGTATAGGAAAATGATAGCGAATTGTAATATTGTTAATGACTCTACAATCAACACATATGTGCCAAGTACCATTTTTCTTAGGAACCAAAATAACAGGAATGACGTAAGGACTAAGGCTTTCTCATACATACCCGTAGTCCAAAAGCTCTTGGACTTATCGCTGAATTTCTTTAGTCTCTTCTGGATTGGTCCTATATGCTGCACGGTTTGGCAATGTCGCTCCCAGGATCAAGTCGATTTGATGTTCAATTTCTCTCAAAGGTGGCATTCCCGGCATTATCTCAGCAGGAAAAATGTCTTTAAATTCCTGAAAAAGGTTATTGATAGCGTGAGGCAAGGGTGTAGTAATATCATCAAGCAAAAATAAGACTTACCTACATACTAAAGCATGAAAAGGTGCATCAACAGTGGCATGAACAACAAGATCAGACTGGGTAGCAAGCATAGCACGACTTTTCAATTTAATAGCATTAGAACTCGAAGGTGGTGCTGCTTGGTCATGCTGATTTTTAGATTCACGTTTAGCAGTTTCAACTATCATCTTATCACATTGCACAATTTCATTTGATGTAAGAGGAAGTAAATTAATTTTCTTTCCCTTGTGCACGAGAGTATATCTATTACTTCTACCATGGTGAACAACATCCATATCAAACTCCCAAGGGCAATCCAACAAAATATAGCATGCTTG
>VSTD030003681.1:0-10735 GCA_008808055.3 Sporobolus alterniflorus | reverse complement strand
AAAGTTGTATCAACCATTTTGTCCGCGCATCAACAGGGTGCCTGTGCTGGTCTATTTATGGTGGCAGGTCAAGGGTCTTATCACAATGCCTCCATTGCCCCTAACCACCTACCCCGCCAATAGAGTACAGGGTCAGGAGGGTAATCTTGACTATTACATTAAGACATCACTTTTTAGCCTCCCAATGAGACGCTGCCACATGCCAACTCTGATCCGGGGGCCTTCGGTTGATGGTCAATGCGACGCCTTTGGCTTCTAGCCTTCAACTGTGTGGTTCCTATAGCCTTCGTCCTGCCAGTCCTTTAGACCCTCTGCTTGGAGACCTCCGGTGTCTTCGACTTCCTACAAAACATGATGAATACTCTTTTTTGGTGAACGAAGCTGTCACGATATCCAAAACTGGACTAGCGGAGGTCGCTTGAGGTACGCTTCATGCAGAGCCGAAGGCTCGCCCCCAATAGTAGCCCCTCGAAAGTGAGGTTCAATCCCGATGAGCTGAACCTACGATCCTTGGTGAGGTTTGTAATGAAAGCTTCACCCTCACGAGTTGGGGTTGATGCTTCGCTCACGCTTCTTATTGGCATTGCAAAAAACCTTGTGTGCGATGTCGCTGCACAACTAGTTATGGTATTACCCCTTGCCTTCGCAGGAAGTATTACCACACCCAGATGTTCTACGATATTGCAAACAATCTTGCGGGGGCTAGGATGTTAATGCCTTTAAGGTGGCGTTGCCCCCTTTAGATTGGCGATGTGGTACTAAATTGTTGCTCCTAGTCATGTCAAAATGAAAAGTGTCACCCCCCGCCTTCGACGGTGTGATTGGTGGAGGCCTAGCCTTCGACAGTCTGATGGTCCTTTCTGGTTTTTAGTTCAATGAAGGTCTCCTCCCTTCACTGGTACTGCAAAAAGTTTGTGTGTCGAGATGTCGCACGGCTGTTTGCGGTAATACCCCTAGCTGGTGCCAGGAGTATTACTGCCCCCAGCCGCACTACACATTGGCACATAAGCTTGCCGGAGCTGTGGCACTTTTGGTTTTAAGTTGGTGTGTTGCTTTTTGGACTGATGATGTGGTACTAAACTTTTATTTATGTGTTTGTTGAACTGAAAAGCATCACCCCCGCCTTCGATCATTTGATTGGTGGAGGCTGAACCTTCGGCGATCTGAGGGTCTTTTCTATTTTTTGGTTCAGTGAAGGCTTGTTTATTTGGCTACCTGTGCCGCCATTACTTCTTGGCCCACGTGGCCTTTTTACTATTTTACCGCTATATCTCCGGTTGATATGATGGGCGCTCAAAGTGAACCGGACTGTTACTTTTTCGTTCAGTCATGTTTTCACCATGCCTATAAGTAGCACTGAAATCTGCGATCATTTACCTTGCCCCGCGCATGCTTCTAGATTTCACTTTTTGTTTTCGCTTTGCTACTGCTTTCACTACGTGCATCTTGCTCGTTCATGGTTCGCATCAAATTTACTGTCCGCCCCAAGATTCATGTGGTTTCTTCTAAACTTGAGTCGATGGCTCTGGACGAGGTACCCAAGATCTCTGCACAACAACTGGATGCTTCGATGCAACAGGTGGAGAAATCACAAACTGACCAGCAGAAGGGGGCTTTGACAGAAACCAGTTCACTGTGCAGTGCCGATTCTGATCGTGAGAGCCGATCCGGTGATTCTGGAGATAGTGAGACAGCCTCCGACAACTTTGGCTGTCTGATAGTTTCAGTGGTGGCAGCCCTGGCTGGGATCAGTTATGACTTCGGGCTATCGAAGGTCACGAAAACCCGCATTGGGTCCATAGGGAGTTATGCTCGCTATTTCCCCAAGGTATATGGTCGACCCCTAGCATGGAGTCTGTGCCAGAGCCTCAAACGAACGAAGCTGCCATCTTCTGATACTAAAAGGATCAGGAATTTCCACATAATGATTTATTTTCTAAAGGAACAACCCGTATTTAATCTAGGCCATTGAATCTTACTTGAACGGACGGATTTTAAATAAATGAAAGGTTTTTTTTGGATCTAATCTCACTCATCCAATCTGGATCCGACGGAAGGAGCTCGTCTTCTTCTCCCGTCCATGGCCGGAGATGTACATGACACGAGACGCCATGGGAGATGCTTGCGAGCTCCGATTCTAGGCCTACGGTGCTCTGATTTGGACGTGGTTTCTTCTTATGACATCACACGATGAGACGTAACCGTTTTGCTAACCGTTGGTGGTGGAGTCTGTCAACGGAGGGCTAGCGATAGCGACACAGTTCTGACAAAGCTAGGCATTGGTGAGTGGCGTCTCGGTGCACCTCCGGCGACAGGAAAGGCATCTACAGGTGCGGCAAACTCCTACGGATCTCCAGGGGCGGTCGGCGTGGCACGAGGGGCTCTGTTCTGGCACGACAGCGACATGGGTTGTAAGATAGGGTTTGCTTTAGGAAACCATGAAATGTTGGCACATTGTGCACCTATTTATAAGGTTTTTTGCACTATCTCGTGTGCCGCAAGGCCTCTAGTTGATTCTATCTAAAAAATAAAACCAAAACACGAGAATCCTTGCTCAAATCGAAAGGGGAAAGGACTCGATTGTTGTGGTTCGTTTTCAAGGGATTAACCTGGCGGGATCGATCCTTATCCTGGGTCACCCTATCAGGTTGGGACCGGGTTAGGTCCGATGGCAGCGGTGGGCTGTGCTGGGCCAACTAGGATGCGTGCGGAAAATGGGGGCATGGGCCGGTTAAGAGGAAAAGAGGAGGAAGGCTAGGCTGGCTACAGAGAATCGGCCCAAAGGCACTGCAGGGTTTTAAAATCCTTTGCCATTTTCCAAAACTTAACAATTTGTAAATCATTTTTAATTCAAATCAAATTTTGAATTTTGCACGATTTCTAATCGTTAAATTAAATATAATAGCACACAACAATACAAAAGAAAATTATGCAACAAATAACTATATAAGTTCTAAATTAATTTAATAATTTTGAAAATAATCTTTTGCTAACATGAGTTTGAATCTTCTTCTGAAAATCCAAACACACATTAATCTATTAGGGAAAAGTTTTAAAATTTAGTGAATTTTAGTCACATTCTAAAATTTGGAATTTTGGGGTGTGACAGTACAAGAACTACACCTCATTAAAAACCTCACACCCTCGTGGGCTTCCCCAGTGAGAAAAAGAGTACGGGCCCAGTCTGTAAAAAATGAAAACTTGCTTGAAGGCATGTTTATAGATTACATAGCCCTGCAATTTACAAAGCTAACTAAACATAGAAGTGGTGAAGGTTGTTGGCATTCAAAGAGTGCTCTAGCACCCTGCCTTCAGTGTTAGTCAAATGAAAAGGCCCAGGTCTTGTTTTTTCTCTAACTAGGAAAGGTCAAATCCATTTCAGCTCTAGCTTTCCGGAGGCTTCCGTGTGTGGGCTTCGAAGCAATACTAAGTCTCTAGCTTCGATATGCTTTTGGTTTACTTTCTTGTCTCTCCATGTTCTTGTCGCATTCTAATAGGATTATAAGTTCTCAGACTACTTTCATGCACACTGGATCTAGCAAGTCTTCGAATTCAGCTTCGTTGGGGTTATGTATGGCCTCCACCCTTGTTCTAGCACTGCGAAACTTGATCTCTTCTTGGGTTATAGGCTCCTCTCCATACAAAAACTTGAAAAGAGAAATTTCATCGCTCTGTAGATGGAGGTGTTATGGCTCCATACCGCCCTCGACAATTCTTCTGCCCACTTGCCCTTTGGCTGATCCTCCAATATTTTCTTTATAGCTGATAATATCAGTAAGTTTGCCTTTTCCACTGTGTCGTTAGATTGAGGATGATACACTGATGCGAAAGCTTCTTCGACCCCCATCTCGTGGCCTAAATCCTTGAAAATCTGACAGTCAAATTGCTTGCCATTGTCAACTATTATCTTTCTAGGCACTCCGAAGCAGCATATTATGTTTTACCAAAAAAAATCTCTTGAGCCCCGTTGCTGCTATATTAACTAGAGCCTTAAACTCTATCCATTTGGTGAAGTATTCTACTACAACCACTGCGTACTTGTAGCTTCTCTGTGTGGTTGTCAATGGTCCCACAATTTCAATGCCCCATCTTTGCAATGACCACGAAGGTGTGATAAGTTGTGATGGTTGAGATGGTGCTCTGGAGTTTGGCGAAAACTTTTGGCATGCCTTCCAAGTGGTAACAAGCTTTGATGCATTGTCTATTATCGACGGCCAATAGAAACCCTATCTGAGCACCTTTGCTGCGAGAGCTCTTGATCCTATATGACATCCACATTGTGACATCCTTGCTCAAGGCCTTAATAGGATTGATAGAATACTAATATTACCAAGGTATATCTTCTTTTCTGGAAGCCCAACTGAAAAGAACTTTGGGGTAAGCGTGCTTAGCCCGGAGTAATTTTAGGATGGGTGATCGACCGAGAAGTCTTTCTGGGTGCATACAAGTGAGGACAAAAGTGTGCAGAAAATACTAGGGTTTATCTGTGGGGTGAGTCTATGATCCTAGGGGGCTACCAGGAGTAACGACTGCCAGGCTCAGAGTGGCTAGGGTGTTACATGCATACGCCCAAATGTGTCTGTGCTAGCAACTCTTTACCCTCATCTCTGCTCAAACGATAGAGAAATGACCCTATCACTGATGTCTTGTATAGTTCATCTCCGATGATTTGATATGCATTCGCTCTTTTTGCGTCCTAGGCAACCCTATGCTGTTGTTAGGCTTGTAGTGGTGGCGAAGGTATGTCATGATTGGTGCTCGCCAATCCTCTCCCCGTATAATGTTTACCATTCTGGGCTCCAGCTTAACTATTTTTATGTAGGGATTTTCGATAGTTTAGAAAAATACGTCCGGTGGTAGCACCACTTTCCTGGCGGTAGCCTTGGCTAGTAAATCTGCTTCTGTGTTCTTTATTCTTGAATCCCTTGAAATAATTCTCCATCCTTCAAACGCCAGCTAAATATCTCTCTAAATTTACATCTCTTGCCATGCATTATGTTTCAATTTGGCTCGCTATCACATTGGAATCTATTTTCAATGTGCAATGCTAAACTCCCATTGCTCATAGCTTGTAGAGGCCTAGCAGTACTGCTTCATATTCGACTGTATTGTTACTACACTTATCTGTTTCTACTATAAACTGCAAGCATAACATATATCTTAGCTTGATTCCTGAAGGCGATATGAGTATTGCTGCTGCCCCGGCTCCAGAGGTTCCCCAGGCTTCGTCACAATATACTTGTCATGGTGTGTCAATCATTGGGCCTTCATTGTAACTTGAGGGCTCCGTCCAGTCTACAATAAGATCTGCTCGCACTTATGATTTGATGGCACTTCTTTTCTTGAAGTCTACAATGTGCTCCATCAATTCCATAGCCCATTTTCCAATCCTGCCTGAACAAGCTCGGTTCCTGAAGATGTCATTCAACGACTGGTTTGTTAGGACTCTGACTCAATGAGCTTTGAAATAGTGTCGGAGCTTTCTTGCACTCATGACTACAGCATAGCATATCTTCTCCATTTCTGGGTAATATTTCTCAGAGCCTGCGAAGGCTTCGGAAACAAAATATATTGGAACTTGTTGCAATAGCTTTCTTCCCCCTTTGTATGTTTCTCTTTCTTGGACGAGGGCTCCACTTACTGATGTGTGCTTTGCAGAAATGTATAAGATGAGTGGCTGGTCTGACTGCGTGCCTGCTAGCGTGGGCAATTTTTGTATGTGACATTTGAGTGTGTCAAAGGCTGCTTGTAGTTCTGATCCCCACTAAAACTTTCTGGAACCTTTGAGTACTTTGAAAAATGGTAAGCTTCACTCTACTCACTTGGACATGAACCGATTCAACGATGTGATTCTGCCTGTGAATCTCTAGACCTCCTTCCTGTACTGCAGAGGCTTCATGTGCATTATGGGATTTATGTTATCAGTGTTAGCTTCGATCCCTTTCATTGATACTAGGCAGCCCAAAACCTTGCCCTTCCACACACCAAACACACATTTCTCTGGGTTGAGCTTTAGTTGCACCTTGCGCATGTTGGCGAAGCTCTCAGCTAGATCTTCTACCTAAGTTTCTTTCCTTCTGCTTGCCACCACTATGTCATCAACATAAGCAAAAACATTTCTCTGCATCTGGTCCTTTAGGATGGCCTTCATCATTCTATAGAATGTCAGGCCAGCATTCTTGAGACCTTAGAGCATCATGAGATAGCAATAGGCTCTAAAGGGTGTAATAAAGCTTGTTTTCTATTCATCCTCTTTGTGGAGCCATATTTGGTGGTATTCAGAGAAGCAATCTAACAATGTCAATGTCTCACAACCTACTGCAGAGTCAACTACCTTGTCTATTCTTGATAGTGGAAAATTGTCCTTCGGACAACACTTGTTGAGGTCGGTGAAATATGTACACATTCTCAATTTACCATTCTTTTCCTTAACCATCACAACATTCGCTAACCAACTCAGGTATTGGACTTTGCATATGAATCCAACGTCCAACAACCTCTGGACCTCTACTTTTGCTGCAGCCACCTTTTCATAAGACATTTTGCAGAGCTTCTGTTTCTTGGGTTTTGAGGAGGGTTTGACCTAGAGCTTGTGTTCAATTATATCTCTGCGGACCCCTGTAAGATCGGAGGTTTGTCATGCGAAAGCTTCACTATTTTTGTCTAAGAATGAGAGCATCTCAACTTCTTCACTTGATGATAAGTCTTGGCAAATCATGACGGCTTTGTCTAGTACCTTGGAGTCTAACATGACTCTTTTGGTCTCGCACTCTAGCTCAATGGTTGGCCTGCTTGCAAAGCTTCCTTTGTCCTTCCTTGTGGTTGCATCAGTGCATCCCTCTGCTTTTGCATCATGTAAACAATTTACATTCATGTGGCCTGATGTGAAACCTTGCTCTATGTTTCTTGCATCTTTCTGGCTACCATGAATCGAGATCACCCCTAAAGTTGCTGGCACTTTCAGGCATAAGTAAAGGGAGTGAAGTGCTTCTTCAAATGTGTTGAGGAGACCTCCACCGAAAATGGCATTGTATGGGTAGTTCATGTCTACCACGTCGAAGGTTATGTACTCAATGCGGGCATTGGGAAAGCTGTCGAAGGATATCAGTAATGATATGGAGCCTACTGGTTCAATTCTCCTTCCTCCAAAACCATACAGGGGCTTTGATGCCTCTTTTAATTGCTTTTTGTCGAAGCCCATTTGCTCGTATTTGGAGAGGAATAAGATCTCTGCCTAACTAACATTATCAACCAGTACCCTTGTAACATCACATTTGTCAATGTGTGCTGTGATCACCATTGCATCTGTGTGCGGGAAAGATACGAGCTTGATGTCAGCTTTAGTGAATGTTATTTGCACATGCAACTACTCGGTTAGCATGATTGGGCCTTCGACCGCCACATGATTGACTTGGCGGTAGTACTCTCATTTTTGCCTTTTGTTCTCAAAATTTAGGTTGGAACCTCTGGTGATAGTGTGGATGGTTCCAAAGTTTGTGAAACTGGTGCCTTGCTATGAGGAGTCTTGGTTTTGTGGTGGATGTGGTTGTGGGTTGGACTCTATTTTTGGTTGGACTATTTGGGAATTGGTTATTGGATATGTTATTTGGAGGGGTGGCGAAGGGTAGGTGATGGTTGGTTGGGTTGCATGGGCTTGGCTTGTGTGTGAGGTATAATTATATTGTTGGTAATATTGCGAAGGGTATCTGTGGTAGTTGGATTCGTGTTTTGAGCGAGAGTTAAGGTGCTAATACAATGGCCAGTTTGAGGAGGATGATTGTGATCCTTGGTGCCAGTGAGATGCGTGATTGACTTCTCTGATGGAGGGTTGACTCTGTGTCTAATTATGGTTTTGAGTCATCTTCTCTGAGAGGACAGTCCCTTGTCGTGTCATCCATATCACTCTCGTAGAACCTGCAATACATAGGTCTATCTTGAAATTGACCTCTTCCTCGCCCTCGGTTTGTATAGCCGCCTCTAGGGTTGTGCTAATCTCTTCTCGAATCAAAGGTCCTATCTCTGTTTTCCATCTACGGAGGTCCAAAATTTTTCTCCTAGTTCTATGCTTGCCCTCATCCATCTGAATCGATGTTATGGACTTGTATACGCGAGGTCCAAAATTTACGCGAAGTAGGTATTCTCTCTACTTTTGCTATACTTGGTGGGCCTTGAGATTTTGCTGTCCTTGGTAACCTTCCTCTACAGATCTAGCTTGAGGAAATGTAACACCTTTGACCTGCTGAACTTTTGGAAGTTGTCATACAGTTCTTCACGTGTTTTCGGGTGCTCTCTCACCAAGTGGTTGTGTAGCTAGCCTACGCGCAATGATTTTATGGCTTGCGTTATGACTTGCTCGTCTAATACCTCCGAGGCTTGTGCTTTGAGGTGAAGGAACCTCTGAAAGAAATCCGGCAATGTTTCCTTTTCATATTGTTGGCACGACAAAAAGTCTTCCTCGGTGTTAAGCTCTGCCTAGAAGCCTTGGAAATTAACAAAGAAATTTTCTTTCAGCTGCCCCCAGGATGTGATGGACCTTGGTTGCAATCTTGCATACCAGGTGGCTGTTGCATTCTCGAGTGATATGATGAATGATTTGGTAAGGGTTGCATCATCTCCACCTACTGAGGCTATCGAAGCCTCATAAAACATGAGGAACTTGCGGGGCTCTGGCTCTCCATAATACTTTGGTGGAGGCGCTGCTTTGTATTGCGTAGGCCATGGAGCTAGCTGCAAGTTGTCTGCCAAAGGACATTTGATGTAGATCGTCCCTTGTGTTAGATGATGTTGCTGCCTTCCCGGCTAAGCTGACAGGGTTTCTTCCTGTTGCGATGGTTGCTGCAGTGAAGGCTCTTGCATTGAGGGTTCGTTGTAACACCCCTAGTTTTCACCATTGTCACTACTGTGTAACCTACAGCTCTTCATCTTGTAAATGGCAGTGGATCATTGGAGATGGAACTTGGTTTAGTTTGAATTCAAATCCAAACCCTCTTTTCAATTGCTTTCAAAACAAATGCAAGGACAGCTTGTATGGAAACTTCAGATTTTCCCATACAACCATGCTAATCTAAATTTACAATCTGGAAGGTCAAGGCAAATAAAAATTTTGGAGAATTTATCAAATTTTTCCAAACCAGTTTGAACCCCTAGTAAATTTGGGCCAAATTGAAAAGTAATTCTGCTTCCAGTATTTTTAATTCAAATTCTATTCCAACTTAGAACTTACCTCCAAAAGAAAAAATTTCCTTATCTTCTATTCTATCAGATTACAGAGTTTGGTACATTTCAAAGCAACAGAAGAGTGGTTTTCGTAATTTGCAAATTTGGGTCAGTTTGGAAAATAGAAAAACCAATTCTTAGCGAGCCAGACCAATGAATAGTGCAACCCATACTGCTAAGGCTCACGTCAGTTTTAAAAACACCGACCAAGGCCCACCGGTCAGCAACCCGGGACATGGGACCTGATGCCACGCTGTGGTCCAACCATTCCGGCGAGCCATCAGCCGACCGTCGCCGACGAGGGGGACCAGGACCACCCCCCTCTCTTTCCTCCGCCTATAAAAACTACCAGTTGGTGGAAGCTTCCTCCCCTTTTGTTGTTTCCCCATCGCTGAGGTAAGCTACCATTGCCCACTCACTGTCGATTGGCTCCACCATTGGGCGAATCCTCACGCACAGCTAATCTCCACTCCTTTGCGCTTCTATTGACCTAGGTTTTGGCATCATCGGCCAATCCCTCCACCGTCCACCGCAGATCATGCGGGTGACCTCTGCCTGCCACCGGTGAGAGCTTGTTCCACTGCTTCTCGTCGCCGCAAGCTTCCCTCCTGTGTTTCTAACGTTCGTGGCTTGCTTGTGCAGCTAAGGAACCAAGTCTAGGAGTTTTTATCCAAGTTGGGAGCCACTTGTCCACTCAACGCCGGATGCCACCACCGAACTGCCACTGCTCCGGTGAGGACCCCTTTCCAGCTATCTCTATTGAGGTTTTGGTGTAGATTTGGGTAGCTTGAGCTATGGTGAAGGATGTGTTGAGAACCTCGTTGTCGTTAGAGCTCCGGTGAAGCGCCGGTGAGCTCACCATGCCGCGAGCGCTGGCCACGCTCTACGTGGTAACTGCGAGCTGCGCGCGCTGGCTGCGCACTAATGGCATGGGCCACCCAAAGGCCACCGATCTGGGCCAGCTTGTTGGGCCTTGGCCCAGTATTCCACTGTGGCCGTGAGCTACAGTGAGGACCAAGGGAATAGTGGATTTTCCATTTTCTTGAAATTATTCAAATAGATTTCAAATCAAAATTGGTTTGAGTGAATTCATCCCAAATCCGTTCAAACTTGTGAACTGAATGATTTTGACTCAAGTTTATGAATTCAAATAGAGAATCTAATTTAGGTTTTCAAATTCAATTGAATTTGATTAAACCATTTGGAAAATACTCCTAGACTTATAAATCCATTTAGAAATTCATAGTAAATTCTATAGGTCTTAAAAATTATGAATCTTGGACCAAAATTTATAATTTTTCTTTCTCGTCATGGTAAGTATCTTAGTATCCCTGTTTATAGCATGTTGTGAGGTTTAAGAGTTTCTTTCCCCCTAGTGGAGAGTTGAGGCTAATTTACTTGCAAATTAGCATGGCATGAATCCAAATTACCATGAGCTTTATTTAAAGACCTTGTTGGTCATTGTTGCCTTTCATGCCATAGCATGTATGGTGATTAGCATGGGCATCACTCCTTAGTC
>VSTD030003680.1:0-10735 GCA_008808055.3 Sporobolus alterniflorus | reverse complement strand
AGGTACGAATTTCTATATATAGCCTCTTTGCTAACAGACAGGTAATTATTCTACCCGATCCGAACCTGATCCGCTGTCATACCTAATGTTCTTGCCACTGCCGGGGTCGCGCTGAAAATGAGATGATTGTTGAGAAATCCACTCCCCGTTCCACGTGGCGTGATTCACGATTCACATTTGATGCTACTTCTACGGCCCCACTCCTGCGACCAAGGAAAAGGCGGCGACGCAATCTCCGGCAAGACGCTGCAATTTGCGCTAATGATTGACACCAGCTCATCAGCTCAGACAGGAACCGAATCAAGCGTCAGTGCCCGACCCGATCCCACCGGACCCGACTGCGTCTCGAGCTCGCACGCACTGCCAGTCTGAGATTGTTTATTGCGAATCAAAGGATATCTCAGCTCAGCTGGCTGACAAAGGCAACGAGGCAGAGATCGGTGTTGATTGGATTGCGCATGCAACTGCGGCTGTCTGTCCATAGAGACGGGGGGGAGCTACGACGTGCGAGGCCACCCAGACATCCATAATTGCCGTGCGGCGTGGCGTGACTGGCGAATGACGCTGATTAGCTTGGTTGGACCTAGCGGCTGAGGTTGCACACCACCTCCTTTTTCTCGTGTCGGCGCGCATGTTTGCTGCCTCCCTGGGGCCCGGCCCGGAAGCGGCCACAACGAGCGACGTGTGTTCTTACATGGGATCACGAGGCGATACAAAACAAGGCAGACGGAGGACATGAAAGCATATGCCGTCGTGGTGCAAATCAGCCCACGGCACCCCGTGCTGCCGGTGCTAATGTGACCGTGCGTCGGAACAGCTATAGAACTTCAACCAAGGGGATGGGAGGACGAGGAGGGATCCGAGGAGAGCGCTCCGCGCGCCATGAACCGTAGATCGCCCCTAATACGCCTAGCTACTAGAGCACATCGCGTTTGGAAGGGACGCCGGTACGCTCATTATGCTATCCGCACCGTGACTCCCAAAACAAAAAGGTACTCTAAATTTGCATTAAATATTTCTTGATTTTAGCACGTACTCTATTTTATAATATAATATTTTTTAATTATCTATGCTTCTCATACTCTAAATCTATCCTCTATATCAACTAACATTTATATTTTATTATATTTCACATAACTAATTTTTTCTCTCTCATTCCCATTTCAACTATCTTTCATTCGTTTAATTTCAATGTTTATTTAGAATTTTATTTACACTTAATCAATATAATTTGTGAATTACAATTTATAAAATAAATAGGGGCTATTGCCTCATTGCCCTATTTATAAGCCTAATTGCAGAATTGACCTTACTTTTTAGGGTTTGTTTATATGCCCCTGATTTTTCAAACCGAAACCTCGGTTTGCCCCTCCTTTGGATGTCCGTCTGTTACATGGATTGAAAGTATAATAAAAACTTAGAAAATAAGTAAAAGACACAAATGCCCTCACAAACCCTTTCCCTCCCGCGTGCGCAGCCGCCGTTCGACCGCACCACACGAAACACAGCCGCCGCCACCTGGAGAGTCTTCCGCCGCCGCTTGGAGAGGAAGCCGCTTGGAGGTTGGCTTCAATGACCTGGCCAGCTGCAGCGACGAGATCGAGATGCTGGAGCGGGAGATCGAGGACCAAGCCACGGAGCGGTGGACGCCGGTGATGATCGCACTCGTCAGGCTATTACGGTACGCCAAGTGCGTCCTCTTCAGCGCTTATACGCCACACAGATCGTCCAAGGTGGATTTTGACGACGTCGAGTCACCGCTGCCCGCTGGTACTGCTGTGCCGGCACGGAGTGGGCAATCTGGGAGCTCATGGGCTGCGGCACAGAGCGCGCATGGCACAAGGCCGCGTTGCTCAGAGCCCATGGGTTGCAGGGCGTGCCGCCGGTGGGCGGCGGCGGCCAACGCCGAGCAGAGCACCGCTGAGTACCCCACCTCTTCGTCGTTCAGAGAACATTTTCGTGTCTCGTGAGAAATACAAGTTGAAGAAACAAAATACGCAACTGATTTGATTGACTCAAGTCGAGTTCCCAATGTTTTCTTTTGAAAGCAGATTTATGCCATTGTTATTAACTGCTTTGCGCTCCAGCTTTGTACAACAAGATACAATTTCTCTCAGATTTATGTCATTGTTATTAAATGAGGGCATATGTGCATCTACATTTGACAAAGTGAGTACAATGACAGAAATGACAAAATTGTCTTTGTATAATTTATTTAACAACGTCAAGTGATGCAAACGGAGTGAGACAAAGAAATATTTCAGTTTAAAAAATCAGGGGCATATGCCCCAACCCTAAAAAGTGAGGTCAATTCTACAAATTAGGCTTACAAATAGAGGCAGTGGCACAATAGCCCCAAATAAATAATTCATTTTCCTTTTTCTATATTTTTCTTTTTTTCCTTTTCCTTTTTTTCTTTCCTTCTTTATTTCCTCTTCCTTCCATCTCTGGTCAGTCCTCACCCGTTCGTTTCATCATTATCCTCTCTCTCTCTAGACCTCCTCGATGCAGCCCCGGCAACGGCGGTAGCTGAGCCAGTGGTGGTGGTGTTCGCTGGCGAGCGCTTCGAGCTCTGGGAGGTGGGTGAGGCAGGGCAGCTGGTGGGCGAGGGGGCTCGGCTCCGGGCGTGAGGTGGCTCCGGGCGCGGATTTGGCCATCGACAGTGTGCGAAGTGGGGTGTCATCGGGCGCGGTTCTGGGTCGAGGTGAGGCGGCGTGACGAGGCTCCGATGCTGCACGACTCCAAGTGAGGCGGCACGGAGCGCTTGGCAGCCGAGGCAACACGACAAGCAACTCAGGTGCGTTGCGGGCGAGGCAACATGACGACCTTGCTTCCCTTGTTCTGTTCAATTGGAGCTACTGTACCATCTGCTGCCGGTGACCTTTCGCCCAACTCCTCATTATCTTCTTCTCGTCCTCGTTACACAGAGTCGACATGTTACGGATTGCTTTGACTGTGACGATGACTAAGCTTACCAATCAGTGTGAGACGGCTCAACTAGAAGGATGAGAAATTTATTTCTAGTTGGTCACGGCTCAGCTAGAACTTGAAACTTCCACTAGCCTCTACTACTAAGCTTACCAATCTTATGTATTGGGGACGAGGACGACGCACTAAGCAGAAAACAACTGATCGTCCAGACAAACTGAATCCCAAGGCTATTGTTGGTATAGCACGTAAAATACTTTTCCCAAGGGTCTGAGAGAGGCCGTCACAAACACCGTGCCTGCCGACTCCCCATAGTGGACATCCATGTCGACCCAAAGTCGGCGTCGAGTCGAAAGGGCTGTCCCCGGTTCATGCATTAGCAATTTGAAGCGTCACGTTACTCACCTACAAGGGCGAGTCTCCGACGAGGCAAACTTCTAGAAAAAAATAAATGTTGCCGAATTCAAAATGAGAACGAAATGGGCCAAGAAAGAGGCGTAACGTACATGCAACTGTCCTATGTGCATTCCTTCGTGCGCATCTTATCATAGGGCCGATTTTTTCTAAGATTTGTCAGAGCTTAATGCGAAAAATGGGTTTCTAGTTTCGTACTACGGCACCAATGTGGAAAAATCTGGTGATTGACGGTAATCACACTAGAAGAAATACAGTTGTTGTGTACTACACTAGTATACACTGTTCAAGACCTTGGCGGCGTACTCCAAACATTGGTCCCCACCAATCCTGATTTTTTAAGCTGGGTTTTGCCGATTTCTCAGCAGAAATCAACCAAATTTAATGAAAACTGGCTGATTTCCAAAAATCAGACCGGGACGATTCCACTATTTTTTTGAACCAGGCTAGTATATCACATTAACACATTCATGCAGGTAAAAATGCCGCTCCCGATTGACCTTTTAATTTTAAGTCCGGTTGGAGTTGCCACATGTCAATTCAGTTTAGCCATGAACATATACAAATCTCATAGAGTGACAATATGATCTTAATTTAATATATTTATCATTATGAAGAAAATAGTTTCATGATTTATATTTCAGATGAGTACTCCCCCGTTCTCTTTTTATTGTCGTCGTTGATTTTTTTAGTTATATTTAATCATTCAACATATCCAAAAAATTTATTATATATGTTATTATGATTTATTTTATCACTAAATAAATTTAAAACACAACATATAATTAAAGTAATATTTTGAAAAAGATGAGTGGTCAAATCTAACTATAAAACTCAACATTGACAACAAAAAGAGAAGGAATTAGTAAATCTTTCGCATTAGTTGTGATCAAAATTGCATACATTTTAGGCCTAGAAGTAATATGAAATTGTTTCATAGAGTTGAAAATTGGTGAAACTAGAATATATACTCACTGTGTTCTCAAAATATCTTTGTTATTAGAATAAAAAGTCTAGTATCACCGATTTTCAATTCTATCAGTGTTGGCCCGTATTGACATTTTTATTTAATAACATTATTATTGTCCAAATCTTAACAGAATTTCAAACCGAAACCAGCAGAAACTCACCAATTTTTTAGTACCACGAACCTTTTTTAATACGGAATTGTTTTTAACTGGTGCTATCAAGAATTATTTTGAGCTCCACGGACTTAATAAAATGCACAGCCTCAATTAACCAGGGAACCGCGCTTCCGTTGCACAACCTTCTCTGCAAGCAGCCGTGAGAGATGAACCCCAACTTCCACCCGAAGATGTCACCACTGAAGCGTTGTTCCTAGGAATCAACGTCTGTTTTTAGCATCATTCCTGTTTTACACACGGCAGGGCGGCTTGATTCAGGAGAACGAGAAGATATCTTGACAATGTCTACAAACAATTGCAGAAGGCGAAGAAGAAGGGGCAGCAGAGATCACAATCAATGGGATCAACGAAGATCACTGGATCTCATTTGCATCATCGCAACTTGCAACACAGCATCCCTAATTACCTAGCAACCACCTCCTCAGCTTACAGATTTTCGATTGCCAGTTTCCACATCCCTGTACCAAAAACGCCTCTACGGCGAGGGCAAGACCATCCGAGGAAGACCAAATGCGATCCTCACTTGGCGGCGTAACTGGGTATCTCGTAGATTTGGTGGATCCTCCAAATGTCGTCATCAAACGCCGTCTCTGCGTCCCCCGCGCGGCCGGCAAGGCACCGGAAGTCCTCCTCGACGAAGGGGAACCACCCGAGCAGCTTGTCCTCGTCGACGCCCCACGTCCACCACGCCCCGCCGCCGCTGAGCCCGGCGTCGAGGTCCCAGTCCATGGCCTGCGGCGCCCCAGCGGCGCTCGCCTCCTGCACGGAGAAGCACACGTCGGGCGCGGTCTCCGGCACCGGCGAGGCAGCGGCCTTGGCAACGGTCGCGGCTGCGGCAGTCCCTGTCGCCGCGGCGGGCTTCTTTGCGCCGCCCTTGGGTTGACGCGGCTGCTTCGCCCGGCGCTGCTGCCTGGGGTTGCAGACGGCCGCGTCCTGCTGCTCTGGGGCCTTGGGCTGCTGCGCTCTGGCTCGCTTCATGGCGCGGTGCTGTGTTCTGGGAGCGAGAGAGAGTGTGTGTGTGTGTGACCGGAAGTTGGGGACTGGGGGCTGCGAGCGTGGCGTTCGGGCGCGTGCCTTTTTGTAGTCGAAGCCGGGTGGTGGGGGCTCGGTGCCTGGCACAGTCCCCGGGCGCGGGGAGGCAAGTGGGCTCGCTAACTACTCTTCTCGCCACTTGGCCACTGTCTGCCTGAGAAGAAGGGTTGTTTGGGTCCAAGCCGTCCAGCCGCCGCGCGCGCAGGCAGGCCGCGCCGACCAGTTCTCGTCGCTTCTCTCTACTCCCATCTCATGTGCACCGCACCGCACCTAGCCAGCCGCTTGGTCTGGCCTGATGCTACTACCGCTTGCACTCTCGCTATCACGATTCACCATCGCTCGCAGCATGTTAGTTTCATGGAGCAATCAACAGTACTGTACATACGTTGGCTCACACGGCATGTGCGCCCACGAAGCAAGGGCCGGCGGGCACGACGACGACCCTGGGCGCGGGCGCCGCCGGATCCCAGCTCCTCTCTCGTCAAGTTCACGTGGAACCCGCCGTTGGGAAGGTGAGCGCGGAGGATCGCGTGCGCGCGGCGCCGACATCGTGAGACGCTTGATCGTACGAACACAGCGGTGCGGAAGGGGCCAATCAGATAAACATGTGAGACCACGAGAGGAAGCTACCAGGTCGTCATCGCCTGCTAATGAAATGTTAGTAGAACATGCGATACGTGTATTTTAATCTCGCTCTGTATGTGCGGGCATCGTATGCTTCGCTCCGGTACAAAAGTACGTACTTGGCCGCATGAGCAGAGTATGATGTTAGGAAGCGGTTAGAGGAGTATTCAAGTGCCGACACGGCGTGGCCGGATATGTCGGCAAAGCCGGAGGATTGATTGGAACCAGCAGCTGGGGCTCACCAGCAATTAGCTGTATTCTCTAATGCTAGCGGCGCACGGCACGGCACGGCACGGCCAGCCAGCCCGCCACTCTCATCCCGACTGGGAGTGAAGAGATCCGGTGCCGGCCGGCAGCGCAGGGAGTTGATTGCGTCGGGTGGGAGCATTTCTTCCTTGATG
Organism: Sporobolus alterniflorus; assembly: GCA_008808055.3. Taxonomy (NCBI): domain Eukaryota; kingdom Viridiplantae; phylum Streptophyta; class Magnoliopsida; order Poales; family Poaceae; genus Sporobolus; species Sporobolus alterniflorus. The sequence goes on along the minus strand of VSTD030003680.1, from coordinate 4,191 downwards.
CGGCAACTTGGCGTGTGCCGGCACAAAGCCGCTACTGAATGAATAACCAACTGCCGTGGTCCTGCCCAACTCGGCCACGCTAAGCTGTCCGCCACGAAGCTGGCCTGGCTGTATTCCCGGAAGTGGAAGAAGGCGATCGTTGCTTGCGGCGCGAATGATGTCCCTCGGTGCAGCCGTCGCGATCGCCGGCGTGTGACACCGCTATCAACTTGACAGGATGTGGCCAGCCCGTCGACGTGCGGCGGCGCAAGGACCCCGCCGGTAAAATAAACACAAGTTGCCGCCGACGTCCGGTTGCGGATCTGGGAAAGTGGTTGTTGGCCCATGATGAGCGTGTGCCGGTGCCGACCGCGCAAGACGGCGATCTGGGCTGGGACATCACTTCTCTGGACTCGTGGCCCAGGAAATGGAATCAGGTCAAATTTCAGCCCAGGATATCAGGCTCAGAAAGGTCTCCGTTGGGCCGTGCGTGTGAACAAAAGGAGGCCAGCAGCTATTGGGATTTGGGTCCACGGGATTGACGCCATCCATTTTAACTTCCAGAAGAGAACGACACATATGGAGCCAAGTGCCCGAGGTGACTAGGATTAGAAAAGCGGAATAGTACCGGTTTTGAAATCTGAGCAAAACCGACAGCTAACTTATTTGCTACAGTGCCGCGTCTTGACAAAAACCGATCGATAATCGTAAATGCTGCCGTGCATTTGTGCTAGTAAATCGATAACACCAACGACTGGACCGTCTTTTTCTACCCGTCACGAGCCTCTCCCTCGCCGCAACATCAGAAAGATCAAATCGACGCAGATGGATACCGGCACGGTGTGATCCATGTAAAACACACACGCACACACAGAAAGAAAACGAAAAGAAATGCAAAGGCACACACAGCAGGGCGCCGCCCGATCGTCAGGTTAGGTCCGGCAGGCGGCGCATGCACCCGCGCGGCACGTTTCGCGAACGTTGCGGCTGGGGACCGCCAATTCTTCTCTTACGAGATTTCTAGTTTCCTGAAGAGTCCATAGCGAGACGCACTCTTGGCCCTCGTGTGATTCCGCGGTCCCTTCATCAGTGATCCACCTTTGTTCGACCTGCCTGCTTGCCTGTCTCTCAATGATGCCCCCTCCAAGGATTTCCTGGCAACCTGTTGCTCGTATCGGTAAAAGCTCCACCGGGCCGTACGAACCCTTGACAAAGTTTTTTCTTTTGTTCTTCAGACTTGTTGTTTTGGTGAAACCAAAGATGCAGATCCATTACTTCAAAGGAAAACATAAACAAAGATGCAGATTTGCAGTCGTGTTACGAGCTAGCGACTGAGCAACGCACCAGTCGTTTGTTCATGGCTGAGCAGCGAAGTTGAGAGGGGCGGGTGTAGAGTAGGAAGATTTGTTTTTCGACAGAGAGCAGGAGTACAGAGTCGGAATGGTTGGTCTACCTGCTCCAAGTAAATTACTAACTTGATTTCACCAAAAAGATTATAGGCTCGTTCTTTCTCCAGATCATTCTCCAGCTTTACACCACGGGACACTTGGTTTTCCCTGAAGATATTGCGTTTGCATTGGAGTCAGGTCAGGCCATCAGGGAGATCACATCGGCGTTGCGAGACCGGCGCTGATGCTGCCAACCGCTACCATACGGTTGCGGCACACCTGTTGCTAAATCGTTGTGCCGTGCTGTAGGCACTTAACTAGGCATTAGTTGCTCGATCGGATTGATTGCTATTGCGTTGATTGACGGTGACGAAACACTGCTGCTTTACAGCTATGCTGAAAAGCACAACATGATCTTTTTGGTGTGTTTTCAGAAAGGAATACAGACAATAATATAACAACACAGAAACATCAACCGAAACATGGCGACGTATGGGTACAGTCCTTATTCTCACCCAGAACAATGACAAGAGTAAGCAACGGCTCTCTGTTTTTCTTACTGTAACAATCTACTCGCTACATTCATCGTAGTAGCTTGCATCATGTTCAGACGGTGTGAACTACAGGGACGATGAACAATTTGATGAGAAACTGTTTGATTCCAATGCTTAAAGGAAGATATGAACGACGCCATAGGAGCGTATCTGACGAATGGTGCAATCCACACGGCATTTCGTCCTGCTGTACGTGTCGCGTTTGCACAAGATCAACACGTATGTTGGGAATAAGGCTGGAACAAAGCAGTTCCCAAGGAAAGCAAAAGCAGTTCCCAAGGCTAAATAAAGGAATAATCCACAACAAGTTCCCAGAAGTTTTCACAAGGAACAAAGCGCAAAATTATGTGCCCCTTTGGTCCGCGCCTGGCATCTTTCGATGCGACTGCGCCCGCATCCCCGGCCTGCTTTTCCGAGCATGCTAGTCCTGATCCAAAGGCTAGGTTGCATGAAACCCGAAGCAGATCACACGATAAAACCAGTGTGAAAAATGCAGGCTCCGACAGTGACCTGGATAAAGGCAGGCCTGCTTGGTTTGTTAAAGCTACGTGCGATCTCACAAAGCATTGTTCGAGAAGACCTTTACCTAAACTACGTACGGCCATCGGAACTCTGAGGTTGAGAAAACCAAACGGAACTGCACTTGTGATCCTAATTTTCTATTTTCAGATTAAATCAGAGCTAGAGAAGCTCCAATTCTATGAGTTAATTTCTATCCTGCTTCTGGAAATGGAGATGACGAGTTGAGAGCCAAAAGTGGCAAAAACTCAGGGCCATGCTTTCTATCCTGGTTACTAGATTCCTAGCTATTGGATGGATGGGCACCGGCATTTTCCTGGCACTAACCCGGATTGCTTCAGGTAGCGTGAGCTTTCGTGATTGATGTAAACAAATAAAGATATGGTCCTATTGATTGAAGGCTAGTGTTTAGACTTGATTTCACATCAATGCGAACACCTAGAGCCAAAGGGAGTTTTAAAAGACTTTACTCCCTCCGTCCCGCTGTCCTACCAAAAAGCTCAAAGACCAATATCATTGTTATTTTACTCTGCTACCCTCGTGCTTGCTCAGTCCCTTCTCTGCTCCATCATACTAGACTGCAGTGTCACTTATTTTGGGATGAGATTCAAATGATAGAAGGACAATTAAAACGGGACGGAGGGAGAAGGAACCAACGTGGTAGTGGCAGATGTCTCAAAAAAATGGCAGATGGCTCATTGGCTACCACTCACTCAGGCTCGACTGATCAGGTCTAGGATGCTACGAACTTTACGTACTGAAATTGAAAAACTCATGCTGACAAGATTTCATTGCAGAGTCAGAAATTGAGGGAATTGGTCGGATAATGCATCAACAGAAAAGTATTTAAGACAGTGGGAAATGATACAGTAAATCAGGAGTAAGGTAAAGAAGAGATGGAGCCCCCAGATAATGTTATTTGTTAGGTCAACAACATAAGTTGGCAGTCACCCATAATCTCCGGTCTGGTTTGTCTCGCACTTTCACATATGCAAGTGCTGAAGTCCACTCCATACTTGAGCACAACTAACACTATTAGCTCTGTCCTATGTAGGGAGTGCTACCTTCCCAAATCCCCAAGAGATCAATGATTAGGCATCAGCCGGTTAAAAGAGAGAACATTAGTACAGTAGAATGTATTTCAAAGAGTTGCCTTTTGGTATGAACGCTTAACAGATATCGTTGACGACGTTATTCGTTAAAATTACTTATTTAGTGTGTTTGATATTCATTTCTAGAACACAGGGGTTATGATTTGATATTCCTTAAAAGTTCTTTAAAATTGAATAAGAGGAATGATCAAATGTTACAAAAAAAGTCAACGTCATCAATCATTAAAATCTGGAGGGAATAAATAATTAGTATATGCATGCCTCCACACAAAGACAAAAAAACTCACTTGGTTTGTTTGAACGACACACGAGGATGGTTTGTTTGACATGCAGGCCTCCCACACAAGGTTGATACTTTGAGCGGCATGATATTTTTTTTACCTCCCTATTTGGTTGAACATGTTTGATTTAGACAGAACATGTGATCTTTTTGCCTGTTTTGACGCAAGAGGCAGGTGGGATTCTCTTGTGGCAAAAGATTTGTGTGAATCTGGTAAATTTGAAATGGACACATGAAACTGTGATCGTAAGTCAGCTAATGAATATATGGGTGCCCACAACACACCACCACTAAGTTTCAATTCTCATCTATTACTCCCTCAGGATTTAAATTTTTTGTCACCATTGACTTTTTATGCT
>VSTD030003679.1:0-10736 GCA_008808055.3 Sporobolus alterniflorus | reverse complement strand
TTCTGTGGACAATACACACATACGAATGCCCATGCAGATAAGCAAGACCATCGGCTACCCCTTTAATTATTTGAAGGCGCTTACACCATTTGAGCAACTCCCTTTTTTTTCATCTACAGATAGTGCAGAAGAAATCAGCCAGAGTGCACTCATTTAACAAGGATAGGATCAAATAAAAGAGCCTTTATCTTAATGAAAAGTTACCAGAAATTATAGATGCCAAACTTTTATTTGGCATATATTCATAGACAAGTATCTTTTCTCCTTGTGTACAACAACCAAGTAGGGCAGTTATGTTTTTGTGCCTATGGTTTGGAATGGCTTCAATCTCAGTTCTGAACTCCTTTGGACCTTGACCTGAAGATGTACGGCATCTTTTGACAGCAATGTTAAGACATTTTGGACCTTGCCCTAAAATGATTGAATGCAATGCTGACAGTCACATCCAAAAGTTGTAGGAAAGAACTAGAAAAAGTTTCAGATATAAGCTTATATGTGCTGAGGGTGTTCAATGCCTTGCTCCACTTTGTGTACGTGGACACTTGACTCCTGACATGATACAGGATGGCGAGAAGGTAGTCATGGCACAGCAGTTGCTCATCGCTTGATTTTTTTTGCCAGAGAATAATAAAGCACATGTAAAATGCCCTGGAAAAAAATGGGTAACCTCCATTGATACTAGCTACAGTATATATACACACGTGTCTCTTGAATGATTTCTAGTACTACTTGTTCATGAATAAGTCTACGAATTGTTGTTGCCGTCGTTAACTTCTTTAGTTATGTTTGATCATTCATCTTATTCAAATATGTATTCCAATTCCATGGCGAAAGGCATTATGAAAATGGCCAGCTGCTGTTCTCATCGACTCATCATATATATACCTTGGATCAAGCACCAACATCGTGCCTGACCATTTGACTTGATGTGAGTTCTAAAGAAATAATCTTAACCCAAGGAGCAAGCACACACAAATCCTCATTGGAGCCCATGAGATAGTCACAACAAAATACAGTCATGAGATGCATATTCAGATCAACAAGAACAAATAATTGCACTACCATAATCTTTGATCATAGAGGTAATGCAGGTCTTAAGAAACTCCATAATACAGCTGAACAACAAATCCATACCAATATGGTGCCTGTGCAGTTTATCAGCCAGGAGGTGAAGACTGCACAGTCCAGACATTCACTAGTCTACAACTACTACTACAACTACCAGGGAACAAACTGAACATAACAATTAAACAGCACAACTTATCATTAGTTCCATCGCTGCCTTATTTCTCAGATGCCAGTAGTTTAGTGGTCAGATTGAAGTCACTTCCTACCATCCACTTAGTGGCACAGAGCTGAATGTACACGTTCTTCATCCTGGGTAGATAAAGCGTCCCTATGCAGATGGGCGATAGGATAAGAATACCCAGCCACGGATCCCACCAGTTGTCTGAAACCATGACCATCACTACCAAGATGCCAATGAAAAATAGAAGATAGACCACAAAGAAAGCATCCTACATGCACAAACAACAAAATTTAGCTCTTATGAATTATGAGTAGAAAAAAGGCACAATAACTGATGCGAAAATAAATTGTATGAGATAATAATATGAAGAGGGCTACATCTCACAGCAAGCATGTACAATATTTAGCTGATTACATGGTTAGAAAAATTAAATTGACAATAAAATAAGGATCATTCTCTATATGTCTACTGCTAGACTCAAAGTTAAGGTATCCACAGCTCAAACAACTATCAGCAGAGACAAATGAAAGGGGAAAGTATCATCCAGTAACAGGTTCCAGCATTAACTTTGGAATATATTTATTGTCCAAAACAGCAAACTTCAGATAAAGCCTATAGACTCCAACAGGGCATACAAAACTAACTGGAACAATTCAGTTTTGCATTCTTTAACAAATAGCAAAGAAGGATGCAGAGATCAGTACCCTGCACAGTGATGCACACTGTTGATCAATCAGTAGAAAATTGAAGTTCAACAGGGGTTCTTCCTTTTTTCTAATTTAAGTTCAAACCGGTTCCTTCGACATGAATAGGATAGATAACAGATACTAAGAAACATGTTAATATGTTATGGTTATGCACAAAAATAGTATTTCACAGATCACTGAGCCATTGGCAAAGACACAAACTGAGTCTAGCTCGGTTGGTTAGGTTCCTTATGATGAAACAAACTCACCCAGGTTTAAATCCTAGATTTGACATAGATGTTGCAGTTACAACTAATTACTTTTTCAAAGGTAGGTGATGTCCCTATCGATAGCGAGACATCCATAGTAACTTCATGAATCTAAAGATCGGTATGTGTTCATAGATGTGAGTGCCCGTGTATGTATGAGTACTTGTGTTTGTACTACGTTTCTAAAAAATCGGCAAAGACATAAAAGAAGTAGCAAATGGTACATGACTGAGATTCATCAGCGAAATAGTATAGTTGTCGGAGCACACCCCAATTTTGCAGCATTGCCGCAGCACAATTCTGAATGGAGATAAAGTGTGCTTTTATATGTATGTCCAGAGTTGAAATTGCTGTCAAGCCATACGTTTCTTTTTTTCCATCAACTTCAGTCAGCACTTTTGAATTATAAACTTGTGCTTGTTCTTTTGATTAATGAAGAAGTATATTTTAGATATGAAGGCTGTGGGAAAAAAAATTGCCCGTGTAAGTTTCGAAGCAGCCAACATGCCCCAAAAACAAATGTTAAAGCATGCGCGCCTGCACCCGTGTTGGGTTGAAACCGTGGCAAAATCAATGGGTTTAACCCGCACCGTGGGTTGGTTTGTGCTAATCAGACTATTGGGTGGGGTTGGGTTGGGTTTCAGGTAAGATTTTGTAGGTTTAGGTTAATCAAGCTAAGATTTTGGGCATGCAGTCAAAAGTTTGGTGTAAGCATGCAATCAACCAGTCACATCTATTAGATCTTCATTCAATGACAGCTGAATTTATACACCTCCCCACTTCTATTTCTAAATAAACTAGCTTGGTGGGAGAACTTAAGTGCATAAATCCAACTAACGTTGGATGAAGATCTAATGGATGTGAGTGGTTGATTGCACACTTGCACTCAACTTATGATTGCACACTAGTCGTTCTCCTATTATACATGAACAATGAAGATAACAGAAATCAAAGGAGATGGATGTAGATAGGAGGGAGCAGCACTCTCACCAGCAAGCCCCTCCACCGCTAGTTTCATCCCCGCAGCTCTTTCCTCGAGGTCGAATGGACCGGAATCAGGCCTTGAGTTCGTTCTCGCACCTCACCTCCATATAGGATGGAAGAGAGGCTTTTGCGGCTCGACTACGAGCTGCAGCAATGCCGTCCGCAGGGGAAGGGGATTTTGCCGGTTCGACTGACGATGTCGCTACTGGTTAGGGAACCCTACCGTTGGGCTTTTCTGTGTGTATGATTCGACTTCTAGGTGAGGGGCCATTTTTGTAATAGGGCCAGCCCAGGTGAACCTCTGAGCTTTGTACTATATTTTTTTTATTAGTACAAGTTCTTCTTCACATTTGTTGCGATCAATAGACAAAGCTATGAATCCCGAACAGGAAATGCAGGGTAGTAAATAATGGACAATGAAGGTACACGTAGCAAATGGTGTGAAAAACAAAACTCACTTCATTTGCTTGGAGCATCGAGCCTGTCGGGGTCTATTTATACGGAAGATCAAGGGTCGTATTATATTGTCTTAACTGCCCTTAACCAATTACCTCATTACACAATCTTAAGGGCAAAATAGGCTATTACTATTCACAATCACCTTCAGAGCGCGACAATGGGCAGCTACCACGTGTAGTCACCTTTCGATGCCTTCGCACGCCCATTGTCGTGACGCCTTCGCTCCTCCAGGGCTTCGCTTGGCCTTCACCACAGCCTTCAGCCGAGACTCCATTCCCCTGCAAAATGTGGGCTAGCATGTGACGGTTGTCACATCAAAATATCAGCGAAAGTCCCACTGGGCCTTCGCCAATTTGGATTGTAGCTCGATTTAGCCATCGTCTTAAAGCGGACGAAGCCTGCGGTCCTATGAATCATGAACAAAGCTCTCGACTCAGCAAGGACTTAGCTATTTTGGGCTACTGCCTTAAGGCCATCGACTCACACCCCAACAGTAGCCCCTCTTAGACAAGGTCCAACCCTAATGAGTCGAACCAGCGATAACAATTGATGAGATTACCCCAAAATGTCACTCTCACGCATTAGGGTCAAGGCATCATACTTTTGTGTGACAATGGCAAAAAACACTTGAACAACGAGCATGTGTAGTTGTGTGTGGTAACACAATTACTGAAGAATATGTAGGAGTATTAGCACACACAACTACTGATGAATGGTGTTCAACATTTTGATTGTTCTATTTTTGGTTTGGTTTTGTTGCATTCTGCTTTTTCCACGAGGGTTGGAGAGTGTTTGTTTCTCTTCTTTTATTTCGAAGGCTGAGGCTTCTGTATTAGGGCGCTCCTTGAAAGTTTTCATTGTGAAACAACGTCACACTCGCCTTTGAGTGTTAGATTGCCGGAGGCTAAGGCTTCAGTATTCAAGCGCTCCTCAAAACTTTTTTATTTTGAAAAAGAGGCACTCTCACCTTCGAGCGTTTGATTGCCGATAGCTAAGGCTTCGGTATTCAGGTGCTCCTTGAAACTTTTCATTTTTGAAAAAGCATCACCATCGCCTTCGAGCGTTTGATTGCGTATTGGGGGTGAGCCTTCATCTTCGAGCGAAGGCTACCTCAAGCAACCCTCACAAGTTGGGACCAGAGTTTGTAATTCTAGCGCACAATGTGAAGGAGGCTCTATCATGTTTTGCAGGAAGTAAAAGACACTGAAGGTCACCAGATGAAGGCTTAGGTGAGCGAGCAAGGAAGAAGCTTTTGGGGTCGCGAAGATGAAGAACGCGAGACGAAGATGTCACACCCTCCATGTTCCGGAGGCCACCGCGTGTCAGCACCTCATTGGGGGTCAGCAAGGCGGTGTCCTAGTGTAATAGACTAGATTACTCCCTTGATCGTGTACTTTAATGGCGGGGTAGGTAGATAGGGGCATTTAAGACATTGTAATAAGACTGTTGAGCTCCCTCTATAAATAGAGCCACATGGGCACCCCATTTGGGTGGGGGCAGGGGGGGCTCCGGTGATCGAACCCCATCATTGACACCCACCATTTGTGAGTTCGAGGGAACACCCACGAAATACCACCCAAGAAGAGGCCTGGATAAGACTTTCTGATCGAAGGCTCATCCCAAGCGACCGAGGTCAGGTCTTCAAAACAACCCAAACAACCACACAACCACAAACATCCGTAGAGCCTCATCTAGCAATGGCAAAAACCAGAAGACCTAGAGAGCCAACGGAACAACTAGCAACCAAGGCGGAGGCGCCCCCATAAACACCTCCACACCAAGCATTCAGCTACCACTTCAACATCAAGAGACCAAAAATCAAGAGCATTAGCAGCAATATTTAGAAGAGGAGATCGAAGCAATCATCAAAGATGAACTGGCATGCCTCCATTAGGAGAATGAGTGCATGTGACTCATGTAGGAACAACTGGCCAGATGAAAGGCGATGGCAAAAAGAGCCTAGACCATGTAGCAAAAATCAAACAAGAAAGAGCAACTCAGGCAGAGCTGCAGCGAGCAATAAAACACCTCTGTCAGCAGGAACATGAGCCCTCAGTGCAAGAGCCCTCATTATAGCAACATCAGCCACCGCAACCTCCTCAACAAAATACATCTCACTAGACAAGACAACAACATCGATAGTAAGTTCCCCCTTGCTGATAACCTACAACTAGCTCCGTGGCCGCCTCAATATAGAGCAGCACCTCCTCCAAAATACTATGGAGAATCTGATCCGTGAATGTTTCTCATGTCTTATAAGGCAGCAATAGCTTCGTTCGGTGGGGATGAAACAGCCCTCGCCAAATCATTTATCATATCACTAGAGAACGCAACAGCTAATTGGTATGCAAGACTACAGCCTAGATCCATCACATCATGGGCACAGCTCAAGGAGATATTCCTGGTTAACTTCCTGGGTTTTCAAGAAGATATCAGCACAGAAGAAGATTTCTTCTCCTGCCAACAGTACGAAAGAGAAACATTGCTAGATATTTTCCATAGATTCCTTCGGCTTGAAGCGCAAGCCCTGGAGGTCTCAGATGAGCAAGCTATAATGCAAGTTATCAAAGCATTGCATGCCGGTCAACTACATAGTCACCTAGTAAGGGAGTGTCCAAGAACATTGGAAGAGTTGTATGAAGAGTTCCAGAAATTCAGCAGGGCGGAAGTACTGCACTTCCATAAGCTAGGCCATTAGAGAAAATCCGCAAGCGAGAACAAAAATTCAAGGCCATTCAAGTACAACAAGAGCAAAGAAGGCACATCAAGTTTTGACACAGCTCACAAACAAGTTCACAGTATTGAGTCGGATGGGTGTGGACCACCAGAAAATTAGGAGAATAATTTCAGACCTCCATGGTCAGAAAGTGAGAACAGGACATATGATCCTAGAAAAGATTGCAACCAAACCAGAGGTGGTCACTCAAGTCGAGGCCGAGGCAGGGGCCGAATTTAGGACATACCTCTTTATTGCATGTTCCACGAGAGAGACACTGATCATCAGATAAGGGACTATCCCATCTTCCTAGAGTCCAAAAAGAAGATGACCCAAAAGCACATCCAACCATCGAGCACCACAACACTCAAAGAAGTTAACCATACATCTCACTAGCAACAACCATCGCAGTCATCCTCCCCAAACCAACCTTCATATCAACATTTCAACCTCTGCCTAGAATACCAATCCAACTACCACATACATCCTTTGCAGTATTACCAGCCATCTAATTACACAACGCACACAAGCCAAGTCCACACACCCCAGCCGACAATCACTTACCCTCCCACACCTCTACAAATAACATATCCCACCGCAAGCTCTCAAACAACCCAACCAAAGACAGAGCCGAACAACCCACCTCCACCTCGACCTCCACCGCACAATCAAGAATCCTCCCAACAAGCCACCAATTTCCTAGCCTTCAAAACTATAAACACCATCACCTTAGGTTCCATCTTGAGTTTTGAAAACAAGAGGCAAAGACAAGAGTACTATCGCTAGGTCAATCACGTAGTAGTTGAAGGTCCGATCGTGCGAACCAAATGGTCGCACGTACAAATAACTTTCACCGAGGCTGACATCAGGCTCGTGTCTTTCCCACACACAGATGCAATGGTGATCACAGCGCACATCGACATGTGGAATGTCATGAGGGTGTTAGTTGATAACCGAAGTCAAGCAGAAATATTGTTCCGCTCTGCCTTCGAGCAAACGAGCCTCAACAAGAAGCAGTTGAAGGAAGCACTGAAACCTCTGTATGGTTTCGGAGAAAGAAAAATCGAACCATTAGGTTCCATTTCCCTACTAGTGTCTTTCGGCAGCCTTGCCAATCCTCGCACCAAGTACACAACCTTCGATGTGGTGGACATGAGTTATCCATATAATGCTATCTTCAGAAGGGGTCTCCTCAATACCTTCGAAGCAGCACTTTATTCCTTATATCTCTGTCTAAAAGTACCAGTAGCCTTCGGAGTTATTTCAATTCACGGCAATCAAAAAGAAGCAAGAAACATAGAGTAGGGTTTTGCCCTGGGCCATATAAATGTTAATTGTTTGCAGGATGGGAAAGCAGAAAACCGCAGCAGCATCGCTAGGAATGAAAATGAAGGCAGCTCCACAAGTAGGCCAATAGAGGCAGAATGTGAGACCAAAAGAGTTCCACTAGACCCGAGGGTACCAGATGAAGCTGTGATGATCTCCCAAGACTTAACAGCAGACAAAGAAACCGAGTTGCTTTCATTTCTGGATAAAAACAATGACATGTTTGCATGGAGAACCTTTGACCTTAGAAGAGTGAGCAGGGACATAATAGAACATAAGTTACAGGTCAACCCCTAGGCAAAACTCAGAAAGCAAATGCTTCACAAAATGTTAGATGAAAAGGTGGCAGCAGCAAAGGCGGAGGTTCAGAGGCTCTTGGACGCAAGATTCATACGTGAGGTTCACTACCCAAGTTGGCTCGTGAATGTTGTAATGGTCAAGAAAATGAACAGCAAATGGAGAATGTGCACATATTTTACTGACCTAAACAAGTGTTGTCCGAAGCATGATTTTCCACTCTTGAGAATAGACAAGGTGGTCGACTCAGCAGCAGGGTCTGAGATAATGGTGGTGGGGATGCAAGCCGAAGGCCCCTAGTATCATTGCATGCAGTAACCTTCACCGTTATCATGTAGACATAGGTCCAAAGAGTAAAAGCCCATCCCTGACGTGCCAAATGTCGAAGTGGTTTTACGACACTTTCCCCGGCACCGCTACTAGAGTAGCCCCCAGAGGTTCGTTGATTGAAGGGACTAAGGCTCTAAACGTTCAAGCAAGATGAACATAGTAGTATCACTAAGCACGAGGAGCTTCACATTTACTAACTTAGGGTCCGATCCTTCTTTCACAATTTAACAGGACGATGGGAGCGGAGGTCACAAGTGGCCATGCCAGCTACTAGTGGGGATGCAAGCCGGAGGCATCACACTGAAGGCCCCTAGCATCACCGCGTGCAATAACCTTTGTCGTTATCAAGTAGACGCAGGTCCAAAGACTGGAGCCAATGGTACCTCTGGTATCACTAAGCACAAGGAGCTTCGTATTTACTAACTCAAGGTCCGATCCTTGTTTTGCAATTTGACAGGACGACAAGAGCGGAGGTCACAAGCAGCCATGTCGGCAGAGGCTGGTGGCAAGCACCGCTGTCAGCCTCGGACGGTGATCAGGAGCCGAAGGTCTGAACGACATTTGTCTGATGAAGGCACCGATCGAGGAAGACACGCGTCACCATGTAATAGGCTCAGAAAATAGTAGTTAAAAGTGTGAAATGACTGTAATGCCCTTGTGATTGTGTACTCGGTGTAAATGGGTAGTTAGGGGGGCCATTCGGACATTATTACTGGACCCCCTAACTCCCCCTATAAATAGACCCCCTTGGGGAGGAATCTAGCCCATTTATTACCTCTCAGCGAGTTCTTGACACCTTTGCCCCCCATCACTTGCTAACCCACCTTCGTATTTTTCCCGTGTTTGAGATCAAGTAGCCCCCGGCTATTTGATCCCAACATTTGGCGCCCACCGTGGGCTAAGCCTGAAGGCCACCTTGACATGCCCCCAAGATGAACCAACCAATGTCTCCACTCAGACGAAGGCTCCACACAAACCTCTGATCAAAACCATACCCACCACCCATCCACTCAGGCCCTCTCCACCATCGTTGAGGGTGTAGAGCACCTAACCTTTGACAGCACCCCACAAGTCCAACAGCAACCAGCCAACATTCCTACCACCATAGTAGGCTCCAGCCAGAATGACGTTGCTGCCAGTTCCACCCAAACCAATGGAGGACTCCACACCAAACATCACACCAGTTCGATCAAATCCAGCTGCAAGACTGGGATGAGGAAGCTAAGGAAATCAAAGCTATAGCAGAGGAGGAGGAACTAATCAGGGTCTTACAGGAAATAGAGAGGCTCAGGAAAGAACAAGAATCCATCATGAGATGAGCAATCGCTCAGTGCGCCAAAGCTCAGTGGCAACACATCAACAGGGAGCGTGCGAGGCTCACAGAGCTACAATACATCATCGATAACCTTCACCATCAAGAGCAGCGCCAACAACCCAATGCCAACCCACCTCCGCCAAACTATCCTATCCCTCCACCACCTCCGCCAAATCATTATATCCCCCATCACCAATGCATAGCCAATACATCCTGCCTCCGCCACAATTCGGCACCACATACCCCAAAAGTCCACTAGCCAACCACCTACAACTCGCACCACGGCCCCGCATTATCGAGCCACCCCCACCCAAGTATCACGGAAATGTTGACCCTCACAAATTTCTCATGTCCTACGAAGTCGCCATAGCCTTATCTGGGGGGAGATGAAGCCACCCTCGCCAAATCCCTAATCATTTCCTTAGAGGATGCTGCCACAAACTGGTATTCCCGGCTGCCACCAGGATGCATCTACTCGTGGCCGTAGCTAAAAGAGATGTTCTTGTTGAACTTTCAAAGGTTCCAAGTGGAGCTTGACTCAGAGGAACATTTCTTCTCGTGCATTCAGAGAGAGAAAGAAACACTCCCCAATTTCTACAGAAGGTTTTTACAGAGCAAGGCTCAAGCCCCAGAAGTATCAGATGACCAAGTCATTGCCCAAGCTATCAAAGCCCTGCACACGGGACCTCTGTATAGTCATCTAGTCAGAGAGCGGCCAAAAATAGTGCCAGATCTCTATGAACAATTCGCTAAGTTCAGCAAGTCCGAGATTCAACACTTTTGCAAGCTTGAGCCGCACAGAAAAATTTGAAAGCCAGATGAAGCCTCAAGACCTCACCACAATGAAAGCCAGCGCAACTACCCTAAGCCTATGCACAACATTGATTCTAATGGATGTGGACCACCGGAGAATAGGGAGAAGAATTATGGTATATCCTCACAACAAACAAACCAAAGGACCTCCCACTAGATATTTAATCAATACAGCCAAAGAGGTAGATCAACGAACCGAGGTCGCGGTCATGGCCAAGACCCGTATGCAGTCAGACCTCCGTACTACATGTACCACAGTAATAAGACAGACCATCGCACCAAAGATTGTCCA
>VSTD030003678.1:0-10737 GCA_008808055.3 Sporobolus alterniflorus | reverse complement strand
GGTATGACCAATTAAAAAAATATATGATGAGGAAATGTAAGCATCATTTCTTTTTCCTCTTTTTTTGAGTAAAGGATAGACCATTTTTATATGATAATGTTCATTCAATCAAAGAGTTTGAAACTTCTAGGTCTTACTTTTGTTACAGTCAAAATCATCTCCCTAAGATATTCATTAAAAGAAAAGCATAGTTAAGCTGTGGTGTTATTATAAAGGCTGCCCACAAGCCCTAAATTAGCTATAATACAGGAATAAAAATGCCCTAGCGCTAGATCTAACATGGACCGTGTGTAGATGCAATTTTCTACATGGAATACAACCCTCCACTAATCAAACAAGGACAAGAGTAGGACTTATAATACCACAATCATGCACTACACTAACAATAGAACAACAAAGAAAGGGAGCGAACAGCCAGGTATTATACACATCACTAAAATACAGGTGAAATATGCAAATCTTTAGTCACATCAATCATCGGTGGATCGTGCGTACATGAAGCTATCTACTTAATCATGCTCAACACTTTGCTAATCAACCTCACCGATACAGAATTATTTAAAGACCAACCGTTGTTGGGTCTCTATATATATAAATACACAACTCTTTATATGGAGCATTGCCATCATCAGGTTCCTTGTGTTAGCTGTCATGTAGTGTCAATTATATGCAAGGTGATGCATTACATCCCTACAACAATTGTGCACGAAACAAAAAAAACAAGTTATATAGTAATAAACTATGCGTTCTAATTTGGTGTCTCACTTGGATTCTTTTAGATAAGTCCTAAGCTATACGGTGAAAACTTCTTGTAGCTACATTTATTTTGCCTGCGATCTTCAGGCTCTATCCAACCGTCCCATTTGCCCCAAAGAACCACAAGCGGCATCAGTGTGACTCACGAACCGCAGCTAACAGACCAAACATAGATCTAATACAAAAAAATATTTCTTGTATTTATATATTTCATTTCTGACAACAAACATGTATTTATATATTTCTTGTTTCAATTTGGCAGCAAACTTTAAAAAAGAATGTGTACACGTCATCTAAACCTTCAGGAGAGATATTAGGTAGAAAATTAAAGGACAGAAGACCAATGATCACTGAGTAGTGCGAGAAGAATACACAAGGAAACTTTGATTGATGTGCTTAGTGCACCAACCGGAAAGGAACGCATCCTGTATCCTGAGTTTATAGCATGCAGGAGGAAGGCAGCGTGCGGAGCTGGTTCACGTTTTTTTGTTTGGCTAGACTTGGGTTTTTGGATGCACGCATGCATCGAGCGCCCTCTGCCCCCGTGGAATATTTCCTGGCCACGCCACCAACAATACCCTCCAACTAACGCTCGATCGGTCGAGCCTCTTCTTCTCTTGTTCTTCTGGAAGACTATTCTAATCACCGTCTTTGTTTGCGCATTGATCAGTCGATAATACAGCCTACGAACTGGGACCGGGAGCTAGGCGTGCATGCAATGAATGGAGAGCGCTCCATAGTGATTATATTGAGCTTAATAAATATTTGGTTTTTTTGCGGTTGGTATAGGTTATGAAAAGTTCCCACTTGATTCCCAATTCCTCATCGCCAATTGGTGTCTATAGCCTACTGTAAATCCACGAGTTTACAATCTACTCACAGTTTTTAGGATCAGACCAACTTTCTAAACATCAAAATAGGGAAAAATGTCATACAAGAAGTGGGTCCGATTCTAAAAACCATGAGAAGATTGCAAACTTGTGGATTGCAAACATATGGTCCCCGGTCCAATGAGAAGAGAAAGGTAAGTGGCAAAGGAAAGCTTGTTAGACAAGATGATGGACTAACGCTAGCACAGCAATCCACTGCCCTCTCTTTGTCCACAACTCCTTGTTTCGAGGGCTCTAAAGCTCAGTGCTGCCTAGCACCTTTTAATCATCATCTGAACAGATAGCGGTGTCGTTCGTACAAACTAACACAAACAAAGAACCTGGGGGGGGGGGGGGGATAGGTCGTTAGGGGCACGTGTTTTTCCTATACAAGTTAGTGTGGTCCTCTCTCTTTGCGTTTTCGTTCTCACCAATCTATTGTTATTCCTTCCCTTTCCCTGTATATATTGGTGATACCCTCTCACTACCCTTCGCCATGCAATTTGGCATATTATTGCCTCTCTCTCTCTCTAAGTGCATGCTCTCTTTTTTGCGTGTCCCCACTACCATGCACAATGTAGCTTTTACCTTCCGATCGACGCCAATCACATGGGCATAAAATTAGTGCTCTGGTGGATCTATTTCATTGGCGGTATAGTCAAGATGGGGACACATGTTATGGCTAAATATTCTGCACAAAGTGCAGCACTTATCGTCCCTCCATTTGTCACCTATACACCAACTATTAGCAGTGGAGTATAAATCTAATCTATCTCGTTGTTAGCTCACACTTTTAATAACTCTTTATTTGCATGATGCTGTGAAAGACAATGTAATGTAGGCCATGCATCATTTTTATAGAGTTTTGCTACGGTGTGCACAATCAATGTGAGTCGTTCATTTGTCTAGATCTAATGGTTAAAAACAGGGAGTTACCTATTGAGAGGTAATTTAAGTGGTGAATCGGTACCAAATTAGTGTAGACTAGGTACCAAAATTATTAATTTATTAATAACATAATAAAAATCAACGGCTGAGATTAAAAAAAACCTTAGGTACCTCTCAGGTACTCCAGAAACACCGTAGAAGAACTCTTTTATATATCAGATAATTTGGCTATAAAGTAGTTTGCGGTGAGGTAAGCTCAATGACTGCGTGACAGAATCAGCATGCACGAGAGATTTGTTCACTCATTAGATCAAAAAGGACTGAATGGTACTACTCACAAGAATTAGGAACTAATTAAGTGGTTTCTAGTGACTTTGAGTGGGGTTATTTTTTATAAAAATAAAATAGAGAGCTACCATACTCTAAATGAATGGAATTTTCATTTCATACCCTTCTTTCAATTAGATTTTTATGAGCTGCCATAAACTAAACGAATTGACAAATAATCTGTATTTGACGTCCTATGAATTAACCAGCTTAGAGTTGTCTATAATGACGGCTTGATTCTTGGTGCATTAATTGAGCAACTAAGGAGATATAGCAACCGATGGAAAGAGCATCAATATTCTAGTACTACTATGGAGGCAATGAAGAAAGTACAGTTCATATAAATAAAGACGTTCATATTATTCATATTGAAAGCGGAGAAGAGGTTTGGTGATGGGTAAGAATAAGCTGACGGAATCTTTTGATTAGATAAGACCTGCCATTAAGCCCTCATTAATATACTTCAAAAGCATGGCCACATTCCATATTCTGCAGATTGCAAATCCACATGCATCCCTACTCATGCAGGACTTTCGCTGCTAGAGATTGACACACGTTTCAACCTAGTAAAACCACACACTCACCCTTTCTGCCAGAAGAACCTCCTCAATTATTGCTGATATTAAGTTTAGGTAATATAGAATTTGATTGGTAGAGACGAAGTTGACCTTAGATATACTATTTATTTGCATGGCATCTTATATAAAGAGATAGAGAAAAGAAACTGCTCTGAGTGGCGTTGGTAATGGAAGGCTATTATTGAAAATTTAAAATAAGTTCCATTGGTCTAGCTTATGTCAGTTGATTGTGCTATGTATATGGAACCAAATCATGGGGGTTGATAGTTGAAAAGGAAAAAAGCACAACGATAGATTCAATCACGTATATAAATATTTGCTAAGACGCACATACTTTTAATTTTTTTTGGTTGCTCATATGTCCTTCATGGATTTCTGGACCTGAAATTTTTCTTTCTGTAATCATTCTGGGCCCGAGAATTTCCATTACGTACTAGTAATTTAGCATTACAACTTGTATTGTTTATGTGGTTTAAACTATATATAGTATTTATTAATGTTATATCACATGAAAATATTACTTGTGCAATGCAAGTAGCTCCAAGAAGTACGATTTATATATGCCGTATTATATTTCTCCTAATACTCTATCCAAACGGCCCTTGATCTAATTCATCTCTGGTGGTGGAGCTGATCTAGCAATAGGTTAGTGGCTAATGCATTGCAGGTACATGCATGTACGACATTTTCACAAGATATACAATTTATTTGGCTCTCAAAGTATAGCACGCTAGTTGCTGGCCTGCAGTTAGCCAGTCAATTCCAAGACTTAACGTAGTTGTTATTATAAACTCCGCATAGATATACCACGTATACTCCACCTAGTAGTAAATATATGTGCGCATCTTCGTTTGCTTATACGGTTATACCAACACTCGTTTTCTATGATTTAGTACATATGCACAATAACAAACAGGCGCATTAGACACCTGAAGAGCTAACGACCCTTCCATATCATTGGGTTCGGCATCTCTCTACATCACGGTTAGCTATGTGCTTCGATTATACAGGTATTTGGTAGAACTACACATACGTGTTTTATTTGTTTTAATCTACGTGCAGAAGATTCCATCGCTTGTTCATGCAACTCTGCATAAGATTGATGTATCAAATGCAGCAAGGGAGGACGGCCAGGCAAAATAGAAGTCCTAGTAAGCACGTAAAAAATACTGGGAAGAAGAAAACGGATATGAAGATGAAAATAAAGCAAAAAAGCTATGGACATGGACGGTGCAGAGTTCTAGTAGTGTGCGCATGGTTGTACTCTTGAACAAAAAGAAGCCTATGATCGCAGTCGCTGCGCGCGAGCATATGCAGGCCTATCGAGTGCAAAAGGAAGAAAGGATCCCCAAGTCATTATGAAAAGGATCCGTCACCCAGGCCAGTGATGGAGCAGCACAGCAAGAAATGGTGTGTGAGTTGTTCGTGTGCATGCTCTCTCTCTCTCTCTCTCTCCACAAACACGGAGAGACTAGAGAGGGAAAGAGCTACTTGATGGCATACGGTGAGATGAGAGGGTGAGGATGGCGCATAGCTTTCAGTGATGCACGGTAGGTGAAGGGAGGCTTTTTCTAGGGCACCATCTACTCCTACTATTAGACCCATACTCTCTCTACAGTACTTCACACACGCTAGACGTACAAATCCA
Source organism: Sporobolus alterniflorus (assembly GCA_008808055.3). Lineage (NCBI taxonomy): Eukaryota > Viridiplantae > Streptophyta > Magnoliopsida > Poales > Poaceae > Sporobolus > Sporobolus alterniflorus. Next base: position 5,671 of record VSTD030003678.1, on the reverse strand, counting down.
CTATTCGCTCGCGCTTTATACGACTCGTAACTATACATCTGAGCACATATATATATATAAACATATTTTTATATCTATTATCTAGACCTAGGCTCGCTTAGCTGCAGGTCGAGCAATCATGACCTCCCCGGCTGTTTTCAGAGCCTACGGTTGCATAGGAAAAGAAACAACAGAAAGGTGCGCGAGCGAGAGCGGCTCTCTCGATCTACTCCATGCACTACGAGCAGCCTATATAGCTCCGATCCTCTCTCACTAGCCCTGTACAACGTACGCTTCTTTTCTTTTCTTTTTTGCGAGAAGAGTATGTGTGTGGGCACCCGCCAGCTCTAGCCGTCGAGCCACATGTACACAGAGAGGCAGCAGGAAGGAACAAGTAGATCCATCACTAGCTAGCCAGTGATAACTAACCCTGTATCCAACCCCTGACTAACCGTCTCTCCTCCCTAGCTCATATCAGCCCTTGTCAAAGTGGTGTGGTACGGTGATGAGAGGGAGGGGAAGGGGACGCATATGATGTGCCACCCCAGGACACGCACCTCTCACCTACAACAGGAACGGCACCTTCCCCGGCCCACTCCTCCCTAACATGTCGTCACGCTTAATACTAATATTAATTATTATACACACACTACTCCTAGCAAGCAAAAGCAAGATGAGTGCACACATATGCATAAATATATATTGCTTGTGTAGTCCCACATCTGTATGGTACAAGCAGCCCCTTTTCTAGCTCTCGAGTTCCTTTCATCACCGATGTTGGGAAAGCAAGGGAGGGGAAACAAGCACGATCGTAAAAAAAAGGAGAGCGAATGCCCAGGCCCCCGCACAAAAGATAGAGAAAAAGCAGGCACCACAACAAAAGCATGCAATGCACACAGCAAAGAATGCAAACAATTCATCCAGAAATTAACAAGAGGGTTATTGGGCGAGGATGAGTAGTTTAATTACCTCGGATTCGTCTTCCAGTCCAAGCTTGCTAACCAGGTACTTGATCAGCAACCGAACTGTCACCCTCACATCCCTGGAAGGATTTATCAAAGATTTAGAAGAGAGAAAAGCAGCAGATGTACGGATTTTATATGAACTTTGCAGGCTCCAACAAACTTTATTGCAGTAGCTAATTACACTCTACCGAATATATGCGGCAGTTTTGTATGTGAAGATTTTCTGGTGGCTCCATAGGTAAGGAAAAGGATTGACCAAATAATGCAGGTTGGCACACAGCTAGCAGGTAGATTGGTGCATGGAATTTATTAGATTCACAGGAAGAAGAGGAGATGGTAGAAGAACAGTACTTGATCCGTAAGAAGCTCCGAGGAATCTGAGGCAAGAATGGCTCCCTCCCTCTGCACAAATCATCACAAGGGGAAAAAGTTCAACGTTTCGGGAAAAATCGAAGAACAGAACCGCTGTTAGGATTTATTATGGCCGCAAGCATGCAGAAGAATGCACCACATTTCGCAGGAACCAGTCGGATCCGGTCCACATGAAGAAATAGAGTCAAAAGAGAGACGAAGATGAGAAGAACACATGAAATGCTCGCGGTGGTGTTAGTAGTAGCACAGCGTGTGTACTCACTGGTGCGGCGCGGCCTGGAGCGCGAACCACACGCCGTCGACGTCCGGCGGCGGCAGGACGACTCTGATAATGTCGACGCCAGACGCGCCGGCGCCGGGCTTGTAGAACGTGCGGTGCGCGAACGGGAGAATCGGCGGCGGGGGCGCCGCCGGAAACGCGGAAGCGGCGGGGCTCCAAGGCGGCCCCGAGCGCGGCGCGGGAAGAGTCCTGGACGCCTGCGGAATGCCAGGCACCGCAGGCCGGATGATCACCGGCGGCGAAACCAGCGGCGGTCGTCCCGGGCGGTCGGGGAAGAGGTCGAGAGGCGGCTGGGACCCTGCGGCGCCGGGAGACGACGACGACGCCGGAGCGAGGCCGAGCCGGAGCCAGTCCCCGGCGCCGCCGTTGCCGCTGCTGCTTCCGCTGGTGCCCGCGGCCTCCTGGCTGACGCCGCCGCCGCCCGGTTGCCGCGATGCCAGTGGCTCGTGCTCGTGGCGGCGGCGGCGGCTCCCCCGGTCGTCCGCCTGCCTCTCCTGCGGCGGCGGGTGCTTGGACGGCTCGCGGTGCTGGTGGTCGAGGGGCTGCTGGGCCATGTGGTGGACGGACGGCGGCGGCGCCGTGGTCACGCCGATGGCTGCGGCGGCGAAAGAAGTGGCGCCATGCGCGTCGCGTACGAGGGGCAGGCTCCGAGCCGGGACCATCCGTGCCGCCGCCGGCTCATGCCATCCGCCCGGCCCAGCGCGCACACCACTCCCCTCCTGCTCCCTTTCCTCGGCGCTTCCTGCCTGGATTGCCGCCGGGACGTTTGTGCACGCGTGCGAGGCCGACTGCGCGTGAGCTACAGACGACGAGCCGGAGACGGGAGGACAGATCGAGGGATAGAGGAAGCAGCTAGAGGAAGAGGCGAGGGATGCAATGGAGAAGATACTATTCGAGGGAGAGGGGGGGGAGACTTGGGAGGAGGAGAGGCAAATATAGTTTCCACGCCGATGAGAGAGAGAGAGAGAGATGGAGAAGGGCAGGGAGAAAAAACCGACATCGCCCGCGCTGCGTGGATTTTACTTTTGGGCCCCCGCGGGGACAAAAAAGGACGCCAGGGGCCGGACATCCAAGCCCAGGGCTTTCTCCGCGACGTGTTGCTCTCTCGAGGACTTGTGTGGAATTGCGAGGGCGCGCGTGTCGTCAGCTGATGAAGTGGTTACCGCGGTGTGGTGGCCCACGCTCGAGTGACGCAGCTCCAAGGATCCAGCAGGCCCCATACTACTAGAATTTGGGGTGAAAGCTGGACCACGTCGTAGCTTTGTGTCTCGAGGTGTGACCGGCCGTTGAAACTGACTGATCAATTCGAAAACGTAGTGTCGTGGCTTAAACTCATGGTTCAATATATTGATCTTTCGGTAGCGCTGCTACCATCTCCGTGTGAACTGTGATACGACGTGTATGTATGGTCTTGAAGATTGCGATGTTCGTCCTGCTAGCTGAATGGTGCCTCGATCGAGCAAAAAAGCGTTCCAACAAAGAAACAGGGCTGTGGTCATTCCACGTCGTCATCCAATTAACCGACCGACCGAGTTGGATCATCATAATGAGGCTTATTTTAATCCAAAGTTGACGAGGCAAGTTTTAATCCAAGAGTCGTCGGAGGGCCTTCCTTCTTCAGTTATGGAGCAAACAAACGACCTGCTGCCAACACGAGGAAAACTGAAATTCCGTTTTCCAGCGCGCGCCGCTGTACAAGAGCGGAAACTGAAAACGTGCGGATGACAGTTCGTCACAACTCCGATTCACACGCCCACGCGCCAACGCCTCGCCGCTTCCGATTCCCAACCGCATATCTACGAGTCCACCCACCTCTTCCGCTGTCCCATAATTTCGCTCCCTCTTTCCACGGATCGCTCGTCTGCCGCTCGCAGCGAAAGATCGTCTCCGTCCCGACCGCCTGCCCTCGGAACGCCCGCCCTGCCACCGCCTGCCTCTCCGCGACCCGATCCGGAGCCGCGGAAGGTCAGCGTTGCGAGGCGAACCCCGTCACCGTCAGCGAGCGCCATGGCCACGGCCGCCGCCGAGTCCGGTCCCGCCGTCCCCACCACCTCCATCTGCGCGCACTGGTGCGGGATCGCCCTGTGTTTTAATCCTCCGTGTTTTATTTTCCTTTTTTCCCCCGCTGTTCCCTGTTTCGTGGTGCGCGTGTGCCAAAGGTAGATGTTGCTCCTCGTCTCGTGGGCTCGGATCTGAGCTGTAGAGGACCCCGATCGGATCGAGCACTTTGCTTTGTAGGCTCGTGATCTGGCATGTAGCGTTATCAGCGCGTTCCGATCGTTGCGCCGAATCTCAGGAGCACCACCCTGCGTAGCACGGTAGCAGGGCGTTTGGCTGAATCGGGATTGAGACACTATTTGCGGTGTCCTACTCAAATAGACGCGGTGCGGTGCATCTTATGTTTTGCAGCTGGGACAATCGGATTACTTGAACTTTTTGTTCCATGATCAGTAGGTGTACTTATAGTTACAGGCAACCTGTGGGAATCACTCTGTTGCAAAACAAACTTAAGAGACCAACTTAGGACTTGTGAACTAGAACACATTATTTGATTTGGTATTAGGTCCTAGCCACCTTGTTCATGCTTTCCCTCGTGTTTTGGTCTCATTTATTCACGACATGTATAACAGATGAATTTAGTGGTAGTCGATGGGGCAATGGGATCTGCATTGTTTCATCTTTGTGTGCTTCTAACCGCCGTTAGCAGTCAAGTTCTATATGATTTCACTCTGTCACAGATTGGATGATACAATTATCGTTTCTTAACCTTTATTTACTTTTTGTTTCTTCAGTCAACGAGAGATCCCTAGAGATCCCGTCTTCAAACATAGACTTGCACTCTGTACACTGTGCCCGTAACCTTCAAAAGTGCCAGCACTGTGGTGAGATGGTTCCCAGAAAGCTTATGGATGAGCATTACGATGAAAACCATGCACCGGTATGTTTGCAAGAAGATTGAATGTGATATTTTAGATTTCCACACTATTCCTCTGTAAAATCAATGTTATTTCCATTGTGATGCTGTATATTTGTAGCTCTTGGCTGAAGTATATAGAACTTGTGATAGCACAATGCAGATATTGTTGAACAGAGACCAATTTTTTGTGTGTTTATCTGGTTTATCTTTTTTTCCATTAGTGCTCTGAATGGATTATCTTCCACCTGCAGTTAAATTGCTCTCTTTGCAAAGAAACAATAGAACGTGAAAGCTGGGATCTTCATAAAAGTGAAAAGTGCCCACAAAGAATGGTTGCCTGTGAATATTGTGAGTTTGAATTGCCTGCTGTTGATCTTCATGAACATCAGGTATGATTTGTTACTGCCTTTGATATCATGTGTCTTTCATAGTTTATTTTGTGTGTCTTCTAATTACATAGATTGAAATGCAGGATGTATGTGGAAACCGAACAGAATACTGCCAAACATGCAGAAACTATATTCGGCTACGTGAGTTGGTAGGGCATGAGATACAGTGCCATATAAACTCAAACGTTTCTGCAGAGACGTCAAGGTATAGACAGATACCTTTCTCTAAAGAATGTTGCTTTGTATCATCCATAAAACACTGATATGACCCAGCATATCACATATTGCAGCCATTTTCTGATGAAATCAAAATTAAAATCTAATGATATTAGATTTTCGGACGAAATCAAAATCATGCATATCCATTAGGCACTAGCCTTTTTGCTTCAGCATTCATTTTTTAAGAAGTTGGATGCTAATTTTCTAGAAAATACAATTCTTTCTTTTATCCGGAAGATGTTTTTTTATCATTCATGTAACACTGATATAATTCAACATATAGCATGCTTCAACTGTTCGTTTCTGGTGAAATTAGTTTTTCTTGCCAACTCAAAGTCAAGCAAGAATGCAGATCAATTTCTAGTGTTCCTACTTCAACAAGTCAGATGCCAACTTTCTTAGTAGTCTAATTCTGAAGTAATATGGGAATTGGAGCTAATTGATTGTTTATAATCCATTGGCAGACTAATTCCGGAGAGAGAGGTGCGACCTCCACCACCAGTACGACCTGCACGTCCTGCTCATGGTGCACCACACAAGGGGCTGCTCT
>VSTD030003677.1:0-10737 GCA_008808055.3 Sporobolus alterniflorus | reverse complement strand
TGTCCTGAAAATTTAAATTATCCCGTTGGTTCAAATTTAAATTACAAGACAAACAATAATAAAATTATCTATTTGCAACGGAAACTTTGAATTAATCTCTAATCTTATCTTTTTCAGAAGCAATTTATAATCTTTTATAAAATTTCTGGCAAATTTTCACGTTGGTGCAAAATTTACAGGGTCAAAAAACTATTGAAATTGAATTTGAATTCAACTTCACATAAAATTCTATTCGAACTCTAATGAAAATTGCTTCTGAAAATGAATAAATCAATCATTTTGCCGATCGGGAATATCTTTCCGATCGGCAATATCTTTCCGATCTCTCGATCGGGAACATCTGCCCGATCGGTTGTCGGTACCCTACAGACCAGGTACCCCCGCGTACAAGTTCCAGGATAAGACAAAAGACGAGGCATGCAAATCACACACTCCCGCGTGTCCATAACCTCAGCATGAACCGCATAGCCCAGGGCAGCTCCGGGGCCACCACGTGTCATGCGGCTCCAGCTCCCGCTGCCTAGCCCAGGGTAGCTCTGGGGCCGCCACGTGTCCTGCGGCTCCAGCTCCCGCTGCCCAGCCTGGGGCAGCTCCGGGGCCGCCACGTGCCCCTTGAAGGCCCAACAGTCTTCGTGGGTCGCACGCGCGTCTCGGAGAAGAGAAACCGCGGCGACGCCCCGGGTCGAAACCCTCGCGTCGCTCTTGCCGCAGTTGCTGACGGAAGTCGACGCTGCTCTTCGATCGGGGTGCCGGCGACACCGAGCACGCGGAGGAAAAGGTGAGTCCTCCCCTTTTCGTCGACCTCTTTTCTAGGGTTAGGGTTTCCCTTTCCCTCTTTTATGTTCTTAATCCCGACGCTAATCTTCGTGAGTAGATTAGTGGCTCTGATACCATTGTTTTACTCACGATCGCTACCGTATAGTTTAGGTCGGGGTTGCCGGATCTTGTCTAAGGTATGAGAGAGAGAGAAGGGGTGCGGGACACACCTTTGTGGGTCGCGGGACCCCGCGTGGGTGTTGGCGGCGGCGTGGTCGTCATGGCGACTGTCGGTGTCAATGCGGCGCGAGCGGCGGCTCGGATGAGATTCCGGCGACCTTCGGGTCGCCAACGGCACTGACCGGGGACGACGGCGGAGTAGGGCGACGACGTGGCACCGGTGGTGAGCAGTCCCATCGCTGGCTGCGCCTCACCACTAGATCGACTAGGGTTTGAGGTGTTGGTGGGGTGTACGACACGGTCAACCTATTTATCTGTGCCGCCGGCCCCCACCTCCTTTTATGTGGCGCAGGGCGACGGGGACTCACTAACCATATGGGCTGGGCGCCCCCGATGAGGACGCGTTTATGAGGGCAAAGCTCGACTCGGATCCGTTGGGATCCGGATCGGACAGGAGATCAAACTAACAGAAAGAAACGAAAGCACTGTAATGTGTGAGATCTGATGTTTGCAATGTGGATACTGGGAGGAGGCGTGCGTGTGCATCGATGAAACAAAGGAGTGTCAGAGACGGTCATCACTGCACCAATCTTTCCAACCCCACACACGCGCGCGCTACTGAAAGGGACATAAGAAGATTGAACAAATCATTGCACAAACGACGACTGACCTCATGGGCGAAGAGCAGCGCTGCTGCATGGCTCTCCAGGAACCACAAAAAAACAAACGAAAGATAAATCGAACCAAAGTTCTGTGGAAGCTATCTCTGAGGGGAATGAAGCCTGGTCCGAGGGCTCAAACTAAGATGAGATCATCGATGGAAGCAATGCATATCCATGGATCTTCATCAGGAATCTCTCCCGTACAAAGGCGGCCTAGAACCAGACAACATTCCACCCAGAAAAAAACAGCTTCCGATCTCTCTCTACCTCACACTTTCTCTCATCTCTTCTCATGGAACGTCGCTCTCTGGTAGTGGAAGAAGGCAAGCAAAAGGTCCAGAGGTGGTGGTCGTATGTATAGGGAGGGCTTCACACACAGGGGTGCTATCTCTCTCTCTCATGAAGTCATGATGCCTAAATGATTAGGGAGAGTCGCCTACGAATTTGAACACTGAGGGAAACTTGGAGCCGCCGTACCTTGGCCGCTGCGCACACACAACAACCAACAAACAGAGCAGGGCCATTGACATCCGGGCCCCCAGCATTGATGCCAGTAATGGCCAAACGAAACGGCCACATGCAGAACACGGGGCAGGCATTTAAAGCGCCATAAAGAGGAGCCAGCAGCGAGCGAATGGAGACAAGGAGGAGCGCAGTCGCTACAGCCGCGCCTGTCCCACGGGAGGAGGCGTTGCAGACCGAGGGCGCATCGCGGCCGTCCGCGCGCGTCGATCTGGACGGACGTTGGTGCGTGACGACTCGTGCGGAAACCCTAGAGACAGTGGGTGGGTGGAGGGGTGGTTGGGGTAAGTGCGTGCCTCGAGATTTCGAATTCTGTGCTTTGACAGCTTGCGCTTGTTTCGTCTCCACCCTGTAGACGACGGCGAGTAGGTGTTTGTGTTCGTCATGCGTTTACTGTTCAAATAATACTATGGGCTACTCACTGTCACTGGGAGCTCTCAAGGTTCGAATTTGAAGAGAGAGAAATAAGCATTTCTGTTTTTCTTATCGTTCGAGAAAAAAATGAAACTCGAGATGTCTGACTATCATGTGACCTGTCCACTGGATACGGCCGTTTGATGCTGCATCGTCAGGCGGAGGCCATAACTAGATAGTTATTGGGCCCATTTAGCAATGCCAGGAGGGCGAAGCTTGGGTTGGGCCATATGATTGATACTCTGTGGTGGTCGGGAGCGTGACGGGCTGCGGTGAACCATGCATGTGGGCCGAACGAACCATCCTGCTCCATCTCAAAGGGTTGTATTGCTACGCTTCTTCTTTCTCCTCTCCCATTAAGAAATCTACTACTAGCAGTAGTAGAATATTATACTTGATGCCTCTTATCGATAAATAAATAGGAAATGAATATTGTTGTTGTCATTGGCATCTTTTCAAAGATTTATGCACAACTACCGACTCTCCATCCGTGCACTGAGCAAGTGTATGCTTGTCGGTTGATTGCTTTTCAAGGAGTATATCCAGCCATATCACCCTCTGAACTGCTCTGGCCGTGCAGCAAGGGCAAGGAAAGCCTCAAGCTATTATGCGTTCTAGAATCTTTGAGTTTAATTAGCGCCCCCCAGCATCAACGAACTTGGCAGCGCAGTGTAAAGGCGATCGCTGTCGCGGGAGACGGCGTGTGAGCGACTGAGCGTGGCACGTCGTCCACAAGCTCTCTCTCTCTCTCTCTCTCTCTGTGTCTGGTTGCAGGTAGGTCGCTCAGTGTCGTAGCAGCGCTGGAAGAAGATTACTAATAATTAGGAGGTCCTTGCAGGGGGGAGTAATTCACTCACCTTCTTCTTCGCGCCCTTCCTTTGTTGGGGAGGACCACGACGAACGCACGGGCTCGTACGGCTCTGCGCTCTCGTACTTTGCTCCGATCAAACTGTCACTGCTTCTCTCTCATGCATGCCGTGTGACACACGGCTACTTTTACGGCCGACGTCCCTAGTAGAAAAATAATTTATTGTAAATCTATTTATTATATGAGATGGTAACTATGCCCAATGTACTTTTATTTTTTGTGTCGGTTGGACTGATATAAACAATTGTGGGCACGTGGGTCAAAACGTGGGACTGAAAATTTGGACCACAGCGCGTGCATAGGGATTAAAATTTTTGAAGCTATCTTCGACGTTCACCACGGGGATTAAAAAATTGGAACGATGTGGGATGTTCACCACCACATTCACCTTGTCCATATCTTCTCGTAGCTTTTACCAAAGCTTGTCTTCTCTTTCTTTTTTCACCTCGTCCTTGCCTTCTCTTTCTTCATACAGCTCACCGTGAGGACGCAGCCGACTAACGCGAGGGCGACGACGCGAGGACACCGGAAGCCACGAGTACATCTCACCGGTGATGACGCACGCGAGGTCGTCGTGGCCGGGTTTGGGCCTAGACCTAGGCTCAGGGATTTTTTTTATTTTTGAAATTTAATTTTTTGCATCGGTCCACTCCGATCGGTACAAAATATGCTTGATTTTTTGTATCCTACGATTCGTATCGGGTACACTAGCCACTACCAAAAATATGTTACGAGCCGATACTAAAAAACGTTTTTGTAGTAGTGTGTTGCATGTTGTTCTTACGGCATCGCATCATCCAAAGAGGGGAGGATGAACACAAGCCAGCCAGCTAGCTCTTCCAAGCAAGCTAGCAGGCCCACACAACGACACAGCCCGTGTGCGGTGGATTCGCCACCAACCGTGCACCACGGGCGCTACCGGAACACGACATGCACGCATTTACGTGCCGTAGGAACACGGGAAAGCTTCCGTATTGATTTCATGGTCGCAGAGGTACGTAGCATGCATCCAGTCCGGCGCGGCCAGCTACTCTTCTTCTCTTAGATAGATAAAAAAACTTCTTCCAACTTCGTCTGCAGGCTTATCTCTTGTTGAGGCGCCAGTGAGAGACGTCACAGCTTCCATATCAGGCCGTGCATGTCGTCGATCTAATTCGATCGGCCACCTAATTAACCTCTCATATAATGCGCGTACCAAACTGTTGGGTAATTGCACGTTGCATTGCAACGACGACGAAGATAAACGGTTGTAGTCGTACGTACTTGCAAAGCCAATTTGCAACTGGTGGACGAATGGATATGATGAAGAAGACGAGGGGAAAAAACTGCACAGCACAGGGCAGCAGCACTTTTGTGTGACCACGACAAGGCAGTTGGAAGGAACCAACCAACTTTGCTGCTCCAGCAATTTGCAAAGAGAGATGGGTCGAGAGGGATGAGAAGAAAAAGGCTCTTTCTTTTTTCACCTATTTCTTTCTTTCAGATCCTGCGCACATAAGGCAAAATAAAGACGGATCTCATATACTAGAAGTAGAAGACCATTCATCCAGCAAGGTCACATGCACGCATGTGTATTTATGTACAGTATATCCAGCTATGGTATATCACTATACTACAATGCAACAATGCATATGCCTGCGTATCTGATGATCGAATCAAAGAGCGAGCCGGCAGTTAAACCTGGCGCGGCGCACTCTCCCATGCATGATGCGATTGCTTGCAACCTCCCTGCGGCTGCACGCAGTTATTAGGGCCAGACTGTTTCACCAAAGCCTCCACATGCCTCATCGGTCCTAAAAAAACAATGCACTAGCAGCAACCAAATCCAGCCAGAAAAATAAACCATAACCATCCATGTGCACGCAAAAGCAGTTGCGTATTTGCATTATTGCTTCGCTTGATGCGTGGGGGAAAAATTGTCATTCTGAATTTCGATTATCCATGCTGCAGCAGGCGTCGTCAATCATTATCGCAGCATGCATGAAGTGAAGAACATGGATCATGTTGCTGATGGGATCGATGCTGCCACCTGGTGGGACGACGATGTGATATTATTCTCCTTGTATCGCTCTTTTCTTCTTCATTTCCTAATAGCTACTAGCACATCTCTAATTAATACCGTAATAATACAGACACACATATGCACAATGTATAGTGGTATATAGCTTCACTGTACGTACAAAAAGCTTTAGCTGTACACTACTCCCATTTTTCAAAAAAGGATAAAGTTTTAGTATTATGAATTTTAGAAGCTACTGTAACTAATTACTCGTTCCTTAATTAGGCACACCGGACTGACAGTTGATCATGAATCCCTCTCCCATTATATGTATCTCCTTTACCCTTTATCCTAGCTATTTTTCCTGCTTTGATTAAAGCATACATGTGCATACATGCATGTAGTGTATACAGCAAAAAAAGTTGACTAGCTAAACGAGCACCAAAAGAGAACATGCAGCTGTCCGGGTAAAAGTATTTTATTCCTGGACACACCGCTGTGGACAAGTGCATGTGCATTTTATTTCAGTTGCCGTAACCCTTTGCTACTATTTCCCCCATGATGGTTCGAGTTCAATGCATCTATGTGTATTTGTTTGGTTCTCTCCCTCTCCCTCTCCGTGCACATATAATCAACGACTTTATATTGGCTCCTCTTTAATCAGGCTACTTATTTTCAACAAATGAAGATGCATGTACACAATATTACAGAGACTTAATTAATAATATAACTAGTTGTTAACCCCACGTGATATTACGAGATATAAAAATAAGGACTAAATTGTAAAAGAGTACAAGTTGAGTGTCTTTTATAAATACAGAAAAGTTGGAGGGGCTATATATAAAAAGGTAAGGATAAAAATCTAGTTTGGATAAAACATATGGATTAAAATGTAAAACTGAGACAATTGACTATGAGTTAAATTAAAACTCAAAGGATTTAGTGTAAATCTGCCTATTAGGCCTCGGCTATGCTGGTTGGGTGCTGATGTGATGTGTTGTGATTGAGTGATGATGTGATATATGTGCATGTCAAGATAATTGACATAAATAAGTTGTAGTTCAATGGAGAAAGGTGACATGGCATGAGTTGATTTTCTTGAATTTTTAGATTTATTTTTAATGGAGAAAGATGATGTGTCATAAGGTGATGTGTGACATGCTTCTTTAATTTCATAAATATTTTTCAATAGAAAAAGATGACATAACATAAGATAAGATGATGTGAGATACTTGCATATTAAAAAAATTAAAATTAATGACTTGTAGTAGGTCATAGAAATATAAGTATATAGGATACCGTACTAAATTACTATTTACCTGAGGAAAATAAAGCGGACCAAACCACCCATCCGCCTGGTTTTGTTTCGGCACCTATATACATACCTTGTTAGATTGAGCTATGCGCACTTAGCTTAGCTATGATCCACACGCATCACACCTTCTTCATCTATATATGCATTATTCCATGCGCCGTTTGTGCTACGTGCACGCATCATTCATTTAGCTCATTTTTCTGAAAATATATTCGACATATTTCCATCAACGCCGCCATGTTGTGTAAATTGTAAATTTGAGATTTCTACCAGTTGGGCTGGTGGTGTATACTAGCTCTAGCTCGGAATATAATGTGGTGTGGGTTTGCCGTGTGGGGTTAGCCTTGGGCCATGGCCTCTCCCGGGGGACCAGGCATGCACGTTGCGCGCCACCTTCTCGTCCGACGTGGATAATCTGATGTAAAATCAGGTGATATTGGGGGTCTCTGACACGTATTCAGTGGATCGTGGTGCCTTCTTGCTACCTTGTGGGGCCCAGTGCACAGCTGTTATAGTGTGGCCTTGTCTGGGCGGCTCTTTCTCTCTCATCGTCGTCCTAGTAAAGCTACTAGCTAGCCACCGTTTCTTCTCTGTGCGCCCGCTCTTGTCTTCCCCACTCGATCTACCAGGGTACACTATTACTGTACATCCTCCGCCTTGTGATCTTACAGTAAACCACCTGTATATCTTGTGCCAAAAAAGAGAGAGAAAAAAGCATTTTGTAAGAGTTGTTGTTGTTGGTCCCACTAAAGGTAATAGGACGGATCGTCACTGAGCAGAGCTGAACTGGTCAGGTCCGGCAGCGACAAACCACCTGTGGCAGTCTGCCCCTTCTCTTGTTTTTATTCCTCTTCTCTCTCTCCCCACTTTTCTGTTTCTCTTATTTTACTGCGGCTTGCATCTACTCTACTGGTAGTGAAAGTATTACTAGTACGTCAGGAGCTGAAAACGATAATCATCACAGGACCCAACATATTCTTCTCCATGGGGATTGATGTTGTGGCAGTCTTAATTCTTGTCAACCTCTTCTAGGCCAGTGTTCTTGCCCTTTGCGTTTAACTGTGGGGATCCCCTTGTGGCCGGTTGATCTAGTTTACCCACATGACAGCGCATGCAGCAATCTCGTTTCTTCTATGTACAGTGTCCATCACTCACCGCCGCCGCCCCCTCTCTCTCACACACACACCATCCATCTCGCGCTGTGCAATGCAACAAACACACACCTCATCGTCATCATCAACATCCATTTCCTCACATACACCGCCCTGCTGCCCATGCTCACCGGTCTTCCTCCTCCTCACCGCCCTGACCCCTGCTGCCTATTATATTTAGTGCTTGCAGCCCTACTGCTACTTCTACAGTATCTGTACGCCTCCCTTGCTGCTTTTCCCTCCCTGCCAGCCTTGTACTGCAGCTGCCACTCCCTCCTCGCATAGAGCTAGCTCAATCCTTCCTCCTCCCTTTTCCTCACCTCCATCTTTCCAGTTTGCGCTGTCTGTCTGTGTCTGCTGCGGATGCCTCCATCTTCCTCACACCTCCTCCGCTTCTTCTCCTCCCCCCCTTCATGCGCAGCTTCTTCAATTCTGCCGTAACAGCCTACTAGCGAGGAATTGAAAGCGCCTGGAAGGCGCGAGATTATTCTGCCTTTTTTCGCTCACAACATGCAGCAGCAGTCGGGCATGCCGCCTCTCTCGCCTACTGCCGGCGCCAGGACGACGACGGTGGGGCAGCCGTCGCCCATCAGCAGCCGGGCGCCGGAGCCAGGCTCCGGCGGTTCGGCCCCTCCTGCAGGAGGCAGCTTCGAGCACGAGGGCCCCGACGAGGGCGACCGGAGCGGGTCAGCGGGAAACCGGTGGCCGCAGGAGGAGACGCTGGCGCTGCTCAAGATCCGGTCGGAGATGGACGCCGCGTTCAGGGAGGCCGCGCTCAAGGGACCCCTCTGGGAAGAAGTCTCCAGGTACGTAGTAGAATTAGCAATCGACCTCGACCCTGTCTTGCAGCAATTGAATTTCTGTTCCCTTGGTGGCTGATGCGACGCTAGCTGCATGAAATCTCGCTGTCAAATTCGAGCATAATCCTGCAGGTCACTTCACAATTCCATCCCGTCCTGTTCTTGCGGCGGGTGCACACTAGACTGGAGAAGCAGTACCGCACGACAAGGCCACGAACGAGCACGAGAACAGTGAATTTCCCATTTTAAAAACACACACACATCGCTCTCCTCCTCCACTTTCCGCTTTCTTTTCTTTTCTCTTCTCCCTCAGAACGTCGATCCTTGGTATTCGCGTCACTTCGCATAAGAGTAGCAGCAGCAGCACGCCGCTTCATCTACTGCTAATTACGACCTATTCATACACCCATATGCAGTAATACGTCAGATCTGATGCCCAGAGCTAGCAGCAGCAATACCAATTTCCAATTCCCCACTCAATTTCGCAATCCAACTCTTTTTTTGTGAAAAAATTCTCTTTTTTCCTCCTTCTCTACCGTTAAAAAGAGTGGAAGTGGATTAGGGAGAATTGTACTGAGCTACTAGTAGGAGTAGCTAGCTCCTCGTAGATGCATACGGACGACGATGCCCCTTCTTCTGTGAGAGCTACATGTGGATGTCGAGTTAGCTATATGCATCTATTGATGCAGAGGCTGGAATGAGAATTCCCTTTTTTCGAAAAAAACATGTGGATGTCGTCGATGTAGAAAAACGAAGGCAATTGTGATGGTAACGTGCATGCAAGTGCGCGCTTAACGAGGTTTTCCAATTGTTGGTGTGCAGGAAGCTGGCGGCCATGGGGTACAATCGGAGCGCCAAGAAGTGCCGCGAGAAGTTCGAGAACGTCGACAAGTACTACAAGCGCACCAAGGACGGCCGCGCTGGCCGCGGCGACGGCAAGACCTACCGCTTCTTCTCCGAGCTCGAGGCGCTCCACGGAGCATCCTCCTCGCCGCATCCTCCGCCGCCGACGTCTCTCGCGCCCACTCCCATGGCCATGGCGCCACCGGCGTCCTTCGCCTCCAGCATGGCGCCGGCGGTCATGCATCATGCCGAACTGCCGCCACCTCCTGTCGTCACCACCACCCCGCCTCCTGCAGGCGCGACGTGCAGGATGACGGCGGGAGACGTGATGAGCTTCTCGTCGAGCTCCGACGGGGAGGACACGGACGAGACGAGCGACGGCGCCGGGAAGCGGAAGCGGCGTGACGGCGACGGCGGGAGCAGCAGCAAGATGATGCGGTTCTTCGAGGGGCTGATGCGGCAGGTGATGGAGCGGCAGGAGAAGATGCAGCAGCGCTTCATTGAGGCCATCGAGCGCAGGGAGCAGGACCGGATGATCCGCGAGGAGGCGTGGCGAAGGCAGGAGGTGGCGCGCCTGGCTCGCGAGCAGGACGCGCTCGCCCAGGAGCGCGCCATGGCCTCCTCCCGTGACGCCGCCGTCGTCTCCTTCATACAACGCATCACCGGCCAGACCATCCCAACAATGCCGCCTTCCTCCTTCCCTGCACCGCCACCGACGACCATGAACAACTCATTGAAGCCCACGCCGGTAGCTTTAGCCACACCACCACCGCACCAACACCAGCCGCCACCATCCGTTCAGCTTCAACCAGCACCGACGAAACCTCACACATCAACGCAATTATCCCAACAACTGCACAAGCCGCAGCAGCCATCTGAGAGCAAGGATGCCATCGTCGTACGTGCGCCGGTGGAGGACACGATGGGGTCCGGCGGCGCGCCTTCTCCGTCTCGATGGCCCAAGGCGGAGGTGCACGCGCTGATCCAGCTGCGCGCCGAGCTGGAGGCGCGTTACCAGGACTCGGTGCCCAAGGGCCCGTTGTGGGAGGACATCTCGGCGGGGATGCGGCGGATGGGGTACAACCGCAGCGCCAAGAGGTGCAAGGAGAAGTGGGAGAACATCAACAAGTACTTCAAGAAGGTGAAGGAAAGCAACAAGAAGCGCCCCGAGGACTCCAAGACATGCCCATACTACCACCAGCTCGACGCGCTCTACCGCAGCAAGGC
>VSTD030003676.1:0-10739 GCA_008808055.3 Sporobolus alterniflorus | reverse complement strand
GCCCATCGTTCCTCAGCCATTTTTGATACTAAACAAATGAAAGCATAACATCGTCAGGAAGGATAGGTTATAAGGATAACCCTATTAGGATGGATATGTCCTAAACCCACCCCAGAATGGTGACCGTTGTGTGTTATCTGGTTACACTAGCTCTCATGTATCTTTCATTCATAATTTTGGCAGCATAACCCCACTGTTCTCCGATCACACGCCTAATATCGGTGTGCCAGAGAACAATGGGTTACGCTGCCAAAACCACAAACAAAAGATACACAAGAGCTAGCGTAACCAGATAAAATACGCTGGTCACCATTCTCAGGCTGTCTAAAATACGCTGGACAATTCAGGAATGATGCACTTCACAACTTAATGTGAGGTACATCGTTCCCAAACGAGTAATGCATAGGTTCACTAGGTGACGTGAACCCTACACCTAATTTATAGATATGAAATACTACGGAATATGACTTTCATCTGCTAACTCCGCATTTAATAATGACATGATGAATTATAGAGAAAATATAACATAATCAAATTAAGTGACATAATCAAAATTTAGTAACATAATCAAATTTCACTCGAACTTAATGTAACATAATCAAATTAAGTAAAATTTAGTCAAATTTAGACTAATTTAGTCAAATTTAATGTAACATAATCAAATTTCACTCATATTTAATGTAACATAATCAAATTAATTCAAATTTCAGTCCAATTCAATGTAACATAAGCAAATTTCACTCAAACTCAATGTAACATAATCAAATTTTACTCAAATTTAATATAACATAATAAAATTAAGTCTAATTTAGTCTAACAGAATCAAATTTTGTCAAATTGAATTTCAAATTTACTGAATTTTAGTGTAACATAATCAAATTTAGTCAATTTCATTCTAACAAAATCAAATTTAGTCAATTTCAGTCAAATTAATCTCAAATTTCATCCAAATTTAGCCAGATTGAAAGTAAATTCAAAATAAACTTGAAAAAAAACCTTGGCAGCAAGCAAGGGCGGCCGGCGACGGCCGACGTCGGTGGCCGGGGGTCGGCGTCGGTGGCAGGGGTCGACGTCGGTAGCCGAGGGCTCGGCTCGGTGGCGGCATCGGTGCCGGTGGGCCGGCTTAGGCGTGGAGTCGGGGCGGCGGTGGCACGGCATGGAGGACATTGGTGGGCCGGCAGCACGACGGTGCCTCGCATCGGGCGGTGGTGTGGAGGATGTCAGCGTCGGGCGGTGGCGCGGAGGATGTCGACGTCGGGTGGCAGCGCAGAGGCCGGTGGGGCAGGGGCCAACGGCGGCTGTGACGCGGTTTGAGTGGCGCATCGATTCAATGTGTGGCAGTATCGAGGGTGCGGGAAGATAATTTGGGCGCTGGTATAGAAACAAGTATGTTCCCCAATTTCCCCCGGTATATTCATCGGTTAACTGATGAATGTACCTGGATCTATTCGTCGGTTGAAGATATATTCCTCGGTACTGGAACCGAGGAATATATGACCGTTACATTCCTCGATACCGAGGAATATAAAAGAATCGAGGAATATACAACGCTTTCCTGTAGTGATTATCCACTCTGTTATTATGAAAACTTAACCCAATTAAGCGTACAAGTAACACTTACTATTTATAAATCACTCACACCTTTGCACTATGAAAAAAACCAGCTACAGTACCGACCTCTTTTCAACATGAAATGGACACCTCACCATTGATTTACTTGCATAGCAAACCATGGCAGATAGATCTCACAAGAAGTTTTGGACCTCCAATCTAGTATGACCGCCACTAGAGTAATGATGTATGCAATCAGGGCCTAAATAATGTAGGTGGGTTCAGGAGTAACACGATGCATGAATAAGCAACAAACCATGTCAAAATTGTAGTTATTTTTTTTGCCTTGCTGTTATTATATGGCCCTCTTGGTGTTGCGGGATTGAGTTGTTACTGTTATGTGAGGTAATCCTACTCTACCAACTATCCAAAGCTACATGGTTCAAGTATACGGCAACAACACTATTATTTCCCTTACTCCAATCCATTTCCCTTACACCAAAGCCTCTGCATCGGTAAAATACGCGCTCTCGGAGGCCAGTATAGCCGCTTCCAATGAACACCGCAATCCATTGCGAAAAATGGGAAGGGCACCGGTCGCGAAAAGCGCCATGTTCTCTCTCATCTCCCCATCTCTGGCTTCGATCTTCGTTGAGCGACGCGTGGTGGTGTCAAGGTGGCGGGAAGGAGTGGCAAAGGAGATTTTTTTTGGGGGCAGTCGGTAGATGTGGAAGCGTGCAACCTATTTCACCAATGCGGGACGGAGATCTGTTGGCAGCCTTATACACCTCATTCTTGTTATATCTGCCACTGGATGTCATCCAAATCATTTTCAATTAAAATTAGCTACATTTTGTAACACCTTTAGTCTTTAGTTTAGTGTCATCAACGTCCTCCCTGTTTATTTGACATTAATTTATGCAGATCCGTTCCCCAGTTTCAACAACTTCTAGTGCGGAACCACCAACTGGCCTATGCCATCTGGAAGGGGGAGATCCTTTATGTACCACTAATATATATTGTATTTTCTTATGACTTTAATTTTTACTCTTAACTATATATGTGCGGAGTAAAACGAATTTGTAGTGTAAACGTAGTATTGACAGAGCAGAAGCTATGTCAAACAAAACCTAAATTTAGCTTGTTTCAGGAGTAACTAGATGAATAAGCCAGAAACGGTCTATTTGATCTTCAACCTTTTCTCAAAAAAAAAGGCCCACAAATTCCTATTGATCCGTGCACATACGTTATCACAGATTCACAGACCTCTCTGCTCTTTCATAGCAGTCTCTCATGTAAAAAATGGTACAAGGACAGAGGAAACGCGTCGTTGTTCGTTTCTCGCAGGTCCATTCATGGATGTAGCTCGGTCCAAGGGTGCAAGTCGGCAAGTAGCTGCGCGCACACAAGAAACAACACCTCTGTTGCTCAGCTTGCCCATTGGACGACGGAGCCCTTCCTCTTGCGAGCGAACATGTGTCATTCTGGACCACCGTACGTACAGATACATAACGCTACACCACCTCTCTATCTGTACATTCGCGACTAGGGGGTTGGTTGTAGTATACGCGTACGTGAGCATTTGCGATTGGTGCAGCACGAGCAAAGCACAGTACATTAATGATTCCTCCAAACAGCTAAGCTGCTTCCCCAATCCGCTCACCACCTTTCCTTTGAGCCTTTCAGCTGGCCTTTTGTTCAGCTGTGCTGTCCCCTGGCCGGCGCTGCGCCATGGATCCCAACGGCGGCCGGGGCAGCGGCGAGGGCGACCTCGACCTCAACTTGTCCCTGCAGCCGTCCTTGGCGCCGGAGCCGGAGCCGGAGCCGCCGGGATACTTCTCTTGCACCTACTGTGACAAGAAATTCTACTCCTCGCAGGCGCTCGGCGGCCACCAGAACGCCCACAAGTTCGAGCGCAGCGTCGCCAAGCGCGCCCGCGAGCTGGCTGCCCCTCGCCGGCACGGCGCAGCACAGGGCGGCGAGCGCGGTACTGCGGCCGACGACTACGCCAGGAAGGGGATGGAACTGGGCATTGCTGCCCCGGGTTCCAGGGCGAGCTCGTCACAACAGATCAGGGCGTCGCCGGAGGCAAGCCGGGACCTTAGTGACGAGATTGACCTGTCCCTCAAGTTATGATTGGCTGCTTCTCTGCTCATCGGGCTAGCAATCAGCCGGTCCCTCTTCTGGAGTTCTTGTTATATGAGTTTGTGGTGATTATTGAGCCTCTCTGTAGGGCTTAATCTTCTCCATGCCCTCGTCTCTGTAAGACGGTTAGGGTCTATGCTTCTAATTTGACTAAGCTTCTTGTCTAAGGTTAGCTGGTTAAATCAAGTGACTAAGCGTCTGTTTGGATTCATACCTAACTCGTTACAAGCTAACCTGAGGATGCCATATTTTATTAGGTAGTCATTTGTATATTGACTACCCTTAGATAAGTTAGATAATTATAGTGAAATTTATATTAGTTGGATAAGAAAAAACTGTCTCGATTGAATCGCTCAATTTGATCGGCTAACCTTAGTCAAGAGGCTAACTTATGACTTAGTCAATTTAAGCAACATACAAACATGTCCTAAGTGAGGCAGTTTTTTCTTAGTCAATCAATATAAATTTCACTAAACTTGCCTAGCTTAACTAAACGTAGTCAACATCTAAACACTTGTCTAACAAAATGACATCAATCCAAACAGACCGTTCTGCTGCTTTCCTTGCTTTGATTCTTCTTCACAGCCCTTCTGTGCTCTCCATTTCATCCGTATCCTTCCTTTTCTTTTGACACTACTGAAAACTACTCATTTACCTTCGTTTAACGCCTAGAAACTAATGGAAACATGAGCAAGGTGAGTATTGAGTCTATCTTTTGGTGTACCGTATATCTGTACATGGAATTAGTAATGTCCATGAACACTAGCTAGATAGCAATATAAATGGAAATTCACAATTAATACATGCCAGTATATGATGAAGCTTTCATGAGGAGATGGTAAGCCACATCAGGGGAGTAAATCTTACTACACTAGTTTATATCCCCGCTCAATATTGCGGGATAAATAACTTTTATTTGATATAACTTTGAGTATATATATTTGTACTACAAATATTATTAGGATAAACTTGCTATGCTAAACTTTACTATGTACAAATTTGTTAGTACTAACTCTATGGTTCTGTGAAGAAACCGAGATCTTCATTCGTCAGGTCTTTGAATTGAATGCCACTAGATTTTCTATACATAAAGACGCTACAAAGAAATGTTCTTCAAAGAGCAGGAAAGGGTCTTCGGGTTTTGTTTCAATCAACTTGTTGATGCAGGTGTTCCTAAACTCTTTGGAGTCGAAGCACATAGCCTCACTTGGGGAAATATCAAGTGGCTCGATGAAGGTAACATAGTGTACCGATGCTAAGTCATAGAAACTATTCATCGCCAACAAAGATGGATAGCATGTTAATAAAAAATGAACATAATTATTGACCTCATTAGTACCTATAAAGAATGATATAAGAATATGAATATGGAATACTAAAGCATGAATTGATCACAAATGAACTAAATTTAATTTTGGTAACGAGCGGGTTCATCATGTACAATAGAGGACACGATTTCAATTAACTGTAAACTCTTGACTTTATATTAAAATATTTAGGAACGTAGAGATTTTTTTTGAAAAAAGTAGCATATTTTGTAAACTCAAACTCCTTCATACTGGCAGCCCACATGTGTGGATCCTCAATTGAGCAAAATCAGCCCAATCCGGCCCGATCTATTTTCTTCCTACACCATTTGGCACTGCCCACCTTCGTGCTCCGTTGAAGGTCTATTTTTCTGCGTGAGACCCATTTGTTTTCTCTCTCTACAGCGGCTGGCTTGGCCCATCTGCCTGCTCGGTTCTTTTTTCTGTGCGAGCCCAGAATGGCTGCTTTGGCCTGCGCGCGTAGGACCGTTGATTGCATCGATGAAAACCTGTCAACCTGCCGATTTTGTTTCATGAGCTCGACCAACAGCAAGCCTGTCAACCGTGGACAGAAGACAAACGCGGCGACGCAGCTCTGCCTTCCTATGCGCGCGCTCGACTCCAGATGAGATTGTCCTCGCGAGGCCATGGGGAGTGAGCGCACCTGGTGTGGGAGATAACTGGCAACGGCTTTGAGGAGATGAGCGACGCATTGAGGAAATCTGTGATGAATGGAGATGGCCGTTCGGTACAACTTGTGGTTGAGATGAAATGGCCTGGGAGGATGACGGCGGGTGGGGGAAACAACTGTGGTTTGTAGAGCGTGATGATGTGCGATCATTTTATAGGCCAGCAATGGAGGAGGTGAGTAGCTTGGTGGCAGAGAAGCCGAAGTCTAGGTGATTTGAGGCGGCGTCTCCTGTAGAAGTTCTGGAATCAACACGAATCGATTGAAGAGCAAGCCTTTACTGAGAGAAAGGATGCAACCGGAAGGGTTGGCCCCGACAGGGAATACGATAGATTGGAAGCGCTGAGGACTCGAGGAGAGGCGAGTTGAAGCGGCGTCGTCGGACGGTAACATGCTCGGGAAGAAAAAAAAATTAATGAGACTAAGGATGCCTACGTGGACACCCTAAATATACAAAGAATAGGTTTTAATGATACTTAGTGGATCATTCTTATATAAGTATACTATATTATATCCACGGAGTGCGGATGCGTCTGCATAGGTGTGTGGTCCAGTAGGCATTAGCTGCTAGCTCGGCTCATTTTTTTTTCGGTCATATTGGGTCGCTGCCAATGCTTTTGTGCATAAAAGCACGTGATTTATTAGCTTCGGTTGTCATTGTTCAAGCAGTGATATCAACCGAATAACCGTAATAACTTAGAAGTGACCCGGTGGTAGCAACAGGTGGTTGTGCTGGTGCTTTTGGTACACATATTGGGCCGCATCAAGAGAATGATAACAACTCAAAACAAAAGAAGCTAAATTCCCATTATTGCACAAATTTCTTGTGAATGTGGCGTGCTCATCTCGAAGCTTCAAATTACAGATAATTATTCGATACTACTTTTGGGGTCAATATTGTCTTTTGGAAGCCCGACAAATAATTAAAGATGCAATCCCTCTTGTGAGACTATGATGCTCCCAATAAGGGGTTCAGTGTTGCTGTCAGCAACAGTCTCCTTGTAATGGATATCACCCTTCCTTTTCTCTTCGTGATGGATATATAGGAGCCACACGCTTGCAAGAATATATCTATTGCCAAGGATTGCTATCTCTATATATATTTGATTGGTTAATTCTGTTACAGTATTGCACGCTCTGCAAATTTTTTTAAGCATTTAAAGTTTATAAAATCTAATGTCACAACAGATTACTTTTGTGGGACTATAGCAGTGCACTTGCCTGCAATTCTTCCTTGAATTAGGATTATTTAATTGGCAAAATCGATCCTATATTGAATTTTAATTGCATGTAAGTAAAGAATTTTAATAGTGCTTAATTTATGTGCCTTTGTTTTCTGTAGAGGGCCTTTTGTTTTTCTTTGGACATGCTATTTTGGTGGAATCACTGAATCATTACAATTCTAGTATTTAAATTGTTAGATGCTCATGTCTGAAGTCACAATCACTTCTAAAAATGTGGCATAAGATATTATGTGTAACTCCAACATTAGATATATATGCAGTATTCCACTAACACTGCCTGTAGTTTGCAGTACTGACATCATTAACATGTCATCCAGTGCATATCATGTCATGATATTTCTAATAATATAAGTTATAACACTGTTATGTTGGTAAAACAAAATGTTTTGGAGAAAAATAGCTTCATTGTTCTGGACTGTGAATGTAGTGGTTATCATGTATATGATCAATTATAAATGGTTTTGGTCCACAATTTGCACAGTTCTAGATATATCTCATCAATTGTACCTCCTCCCATCCCAAAATATTTGTTGCTTTGACTTTTTGCACCAATTTTGACCACTCGTCTTATTTAAAACAAAACTTATAATTATTGTGTATTTTAACTATAATATGATTTATTATATAATATAGTTTAAATATATATTTAATTTTTATAACTTTAATTTTTTAATAAGATGAATGGTCAAAGTTGGTATAAAAAAATCAAAACGATAAATATTTGAGGATGGAGGGAGTATGTTAACTAATAGTCAAAGTATCAATATTTCATTACTAGCATATACTTTGACTGAAAACACAGGTATGATATAAAATTTTATATTTTGAAGTTAAATGTGACATAGCAGAGTTAAAATGCTATTTCCATGTTGAAGTTATGAGAAATAATTAAACTGCACATTACAGTTGATTCATTTTGCTTATTCTCCATGAATTTGTGAACTGGTGGTAATCATGAAAAGTTTAACATAAGCAATTGCATACACTGACATACATTCCAACTAATGAGTAGTTCTTGATGATATCAAAGTGTTTGGTTTTGGGATAGTATGTACAATTCCTAAATAAAGTAAATTAAGGACAACCTACAATTCTCTTATATGTAAAGAACTTATTCAACTTGTAAGGAATTATGCCAGCCTTTTAGAGAAGTTTTGAGGGGAAGAGAAAGGAAGTCATGATTGACGCGAGCCTGCAGGTCGACTCCACCAATTATTTGGTCCTTAGCGACACTAGGTTGGTATTTCAGAAAGATGTAAGTAATGCTTGAAGAGAGCAAACTGGGGGGGGGGGGGCGGAGGCTCCGAGGTAAACCTCACATAGATGGACGAAGACATCAATTTGAAAAATGGAATTAGGATTCAAATGGACCAACTCGATTTTGATGTGGCCCAAGAGGCCGCAGATGAAATTGCAGCAGGGGAGCCTGAATCCCCGCTGAAAAATGCCTTCGACACCACAATTTCATTAGTGTTCGGGGTGGCTTGTCTCTTCACCCTTGGCTAGCCGTCATTGGAGAACGACTCGGGGAGAAGGAGGTGGTCCTCAACCAGCTTGAGGATATCTTCCTCATTGATGGTGGAAGATTTGAACATTTTGGGGTGTGAGGTAGCCATTGCTGCGAGGGAGGAGCTAGGGCAATGGCGCTATGGCTTGAAGCAAGTGCACTTAAAGGCATCAAGCGCGTCGAATTCCAACTTCTCCCTAACGCCCTGCGAGTTTAGGGCACGGTGTTTCAGATTCTAGGGCAAAGACGATTCAAATTCCAGTAGTGTTGACAATTTCAAAATTTGGTTAACATTTGAAGTGAATTTGAGGGTGAGATTTGAATGCAGACGATGACGTTGACCACTATATTGCAAGGTCAAATGCACATGTTGGGGATGTGGGCTGATGGCCCGATAAGGTTTCCTTAGCTAAGCCTCACCACACGCATAGGCCTTCATAAATATGAACTAACGACCTCATGTTCATTCTTAATGATGCTTTTCCATAGGAGGGTAGAGGTCCAATCAATGACGAAGGCCTCGGTCAACCTCCGTGCCGGAGGCTGCCAGGTTGAGGATGATGATGAAGGCCTAGCCAGCACCAAAGGCCCCATTCGTGCCGGAGGCCGTTGAACAAAGGTGCCACAATGCAAGACATGTGTCAGCTGGTGATAGGCTATGGATAAAGTACTTGTACATTGTAGATGACCCTGTGACTATATATTCAGTGTGGGACCGGGGGTGGTTAGGGGCTATTTGGACAATGTTTACCAACCCCCCCTAACCGCCCTATAAATAGGCCCCCTTGGGATCACCGTGTGGGGGTGGGGTGGGGGGCGTAGACCGTGCATTTATTACTGAATTCACGTGTTCTAGAACTTCATGTTCACGCCTTCTCTCTTTTTGTTCTGGTACCCTTTCCATACCTTCATGCTTTTCTCTTTCGTGTTTGGGGTCAAGTTCTTCAGGATTTGACTCCCAACATTTGGCGCCCACCATGTTCCAAGTCTGAAAATAACCCTGACGATGCCACCAAGAACAAGGACTAGCCAGCATCTCTCACGACCGGGAGATGACGCTTCTCAACCCTCCACCACCCACCCACACAAATTCTACTAGCTATCACCGAGGGTCTAGAGCCCGCAGCCTTCGGTGATATTCCAGAAGTCGAGTTTCAACACCTAACCAACAACATTGTTTCCACTACAGCAGCAGGATCAAGCCAAAATGTTGGAGGTGCCATCTTAACCCAAACCAATGGAGGCGCCCTGCACCAATTGCCTCCACAAGCACCATCGCCAATTCAAGCCATTCAAGAGAATGTGGAGCTTGAGCAGCTTCAAGTTGAGGATTGGGAAGATGAGACCATCAAGAAATTAACAGGCTCCATCAAGAGCAAGAAGCTATCACGAGAAGGCAGACAGCAGCTCAGTGTGCCAAAGCCAGAAGGCAACATATCAATAGAGAAAGAGTAAGAATGGTGGAGCTCCAGTGCACCGTCAAGATCCTTCATCAACAAGAACAGAGGCAAGAGTGTTCGTTTGAAGAACTGTACCACCAACAACCACCACCTCAACCTCGGTTACAACATGATCCCAATTAGGACTCTATCTCTACTTATCTATTTTACATATATTTTTATAGATATAATTATCTACCCCTTGGGGAACACATCATGATCCTCTAGAATCTTCTGGATAGTGGGCCGAGTCATAGCGTACCCCTCCCTGGGCTTTTCGAGTCCATGCAGGGTGGTACCCTAGGTACCAATCCTCGTCATCCACCACCAATCTATGAAATCCACCAACAACCTCCGCCACAGTATGGCACCACAGATTCAAAAAGTCCCATGGCAGACAACCTTGCAAATTCCTAAGGTGCTACGAAGCTGCCATCGCTTCAGCCGACGGGGACGATGCTACCCTCGCCAAGTCACTTATCATTTCTCTTGAAGGCGCCACAACAAATTGGTACTTAAGAGTTCCGCCAATATGCATATATTCTTAGTAGGAGCTAAAGTAAAAGTTCTTGTTGAACTTCCAAGGGTTCAAAGTAGAGCTCAGTATAGAAGAGGATTTCCTGTCATGTGCTCAGTATGAAAAGGAGACATTGCCCAATTTCTATCGAATACGTCTGTAGTTGAAAGCCCAAGCTCTGGAAGTATGTGATGACCAAGTCGTTGCCCAAGCCATCAAAGCTCTATGCATCAGACTCCTGCACAGTCATTTGGTCAGGGAACAGCTGAAGACATTTGTAAAACTTTATGAGAAATTTGCCAAATTTAGTAAATCAGAGGTCCTTCACTTCCGCAAGCTGG
>VSTD030003675.1:0-10739 GCA_008808055.3 Sporobolus alterniflorus | reverse complement strand
TCTTGCTTCTTGGATGTTGAGACACCCTTGTAGAGATTCTTAATGTTGTTTGCTTCTTGAATGTTCATCTCATGTTTCATGATCCTTCCAAGCACATCATCGGATGTCATCTTCTTATAGGCAGGCTCTTGGCAGATCAAGGCCACAATATTGTAGTTCATTGGAGTATAGGCCATCATCAATCTTTCTATCAACTTGTGATCAGTCCACTTCTTGGACCCTAGGGCTCTTGCTTTGTTGACTAACTTCTTTAGCTGGTTGAACATCTCATAAGGCATTTCATCATCATACAGGATGAAACGGTTGAGTTGGTCTTTAAGCATTTCAGCCTTGGCCTTTCTCATGGGCTTGCATCCCTCATGGGCCATCCGAAGTGTTGTCCAAACATCCTTGGCCACATCCAAACCATCTACACAGTTGAATTCTTCTTTGTCAATTAAAGAGGTGAGGATGGAGATTGCTTGAGCATTGCGATGGATCTTTTATAGTTGATCTGATGTTGGTTGCTCATCGTCGTCTGGAAAATCTACACCATCACAAACAACTTGTCATACCTCGAGTGAAATAGAGTATAAATAATTTTTCATGCAATGCTTTCATTGGTTATAACAAGTTCCATCAAAGTAGGGAGCTTTGCCAATGGGTATGGAGATGTAGGCGGTAGTGATAGGCATATTATCATAATTGAAAGACATTGAGTTATAGGAAGGCTTATCACAATTGTTTCCTCCTTTCTTCCCTTTCTTGGAGACATCCTCTTCATATGAGGAGTCTTCTTCTTCGCTTGAGGAAGAGACTCCTTTAGTCCTCTTGGCTTTAACCTTTCTTCTTAGCTTATTGTTTTGGTCGTGAGCTTCTCTACCCTCTTCATGAGGTCTTCTAACATTGCATCTGTTGCGGCTCTCTTCTTGCAGCTCTCTTCATTGTTGTTGGTGTTGTGTAGCGTCATCTTCATCCCTGTTCCTCGACATTGCGTCTCCAAGCGGTTAAGCTCTTTTTGGAGAGTTTGGCTCTGATACCAATTGAAAGTTACCTAGAGAGGGGTGAATAGGCCATCAAACCTGAAACTCACTTAATTTAAACAGTTAAAACTGCAGGGCCGGATATGTCTGGCCTTAGGTCAGATATGTCCAGGCTAGGCTGAATATGTCTGGGTTGGTGGCCTAATATGTCCGGTTACCAAAAATTTCGCATAGCGAAAAAGTAGATCGGGAGCCAAGATGATGTGTCTAGGTCCCGATAAGCTTACTATTAGCAAGCTAGACAATATGGAGCTTAGAGAAATAACGGGAACAAGTAGAAGCAACATAAACTCTACGATTCAAATCTAGGTTTAGGTTAAACTCTAAACAAGAACAAAGCTTGAACAGGAACAGGAAGTAAATCAATATGAGAGATACAAAGACACAAGATTTCTTCCCGAAGTTCAGCCACCCACAAAGGATGCCTATGTCTCCATTGTGGAGCTTGCCGGATATGTCAGGCCTGACAGGAGTTTTTGAGTGGTAGGATATATTTTTGATGTTTTGAACTTTACCAACTCACCCAATGTGTCCATCTTGATAGTACGAAGCTCCTAGAACTCAAATAAAATATAAAAGCCTCAATACTACAGAATCTTCATGACTTTTTCCTTTTTTATCATTAATGCCCATATAGAAATTTATTTCATTGCCCGTATTGCCTTTTTTGATGTCGTACGCTACAAAACTCTCAACACAAGGTTAGATATCTAATTGTTGGTCATCAATCCTCCAAAACCCACACGGGGTCCTAGATACACTTTCATACTCCTGGTGAAGTGCTACATTGACAATTCTGTGTGCTTACAGAGCTGCATATGAAACATCAACAAGGCTCAACCAAGAAACCCACACTCCTCATCTCCTTGTGCACGGTGTAGACCGCACACAGTGTCACTCATCCTCCTGATCATCCGACCACCGAGTTCTCGACCTTTGCTTGACCATCCCCAGTCCTCTACACTAGGTCTCCTACTCCTGCCACGATCCTCGTCGCTGCCTGCCATACCACACCTGTCACCTACACACCATGAGACAAACAAACGTGATTCCCCACACGATACAAAGATAAAGGTAAAACTACCGAAACTTCCTGAATTCAAATTCAAACCAAGGCATGTCAATGACCCATCACAATCAAACCAAGCTACTGACCACTTGGTTTCTCATGCTCCTTTCATGTCTTCGACCCCTTTTGCAACAGCACCCTGCGCTACGGAACTGAGTAAGGCTTTTGTGTCACAGGGAGCAGCAGCAACAAAGCCTTATTCATCCATAGTTCCTACCGGGCACACATTGGACATTAAGTACCACTGTTGCCATGGTATTGGCCACTTCTAGGGAGACTGCCCCAGCAAGAAATCCTACATTGCTACAGATGACAGAGGTTATGTAAGTGTTAGTGATACTGAAGATGACTTAGCACTTCAAACTAACCATGCAGGTGATCTAGCGGATGATGATGATGACAAACAGGTCTTTGGGAGCGAGCATACGGCCAAGTATAGCACCAAGACCTATGTCATGTAGTGAGTCTTGAGTGCCAACGTGGATCATTCCGAGAAGCTTCAACAACATAACGTATTCCTGATTTTCTTTGTCATCAAAGATTGCCGCATTCACACCATCATCGATGGAGGAAGTTGCAACAATTTGGTGACTGCAAATTTTGTGACAAAGATTGGCTTGATGACACCTGCTCACACCCATCCACACTACATTCAGTGGCTCAACAATAGTGGTAAGGCCAAGGTACCTCACACAGCATGCGTCCACTTTTCTATTAGTACTTATCATGATTATGTTGATTGTGATGTTGTACCGATGCATGCTTGCTCTCTTTTGTTGGGTCACCCTTGGGAGTTTGATACTGATATTGTTCACCATGGTAGAACTAATAAATATACTCTCGTGCGCAAGGGAAAGAAATTTACTTTACTTCCTCTTACGCCAAATGAAATTGTGCAATGTGATAGGGCGATAGCTGAAACTGCTAAACATGAATCAAAAATTTAGCATGACCAAACACCACCACCTTCAAGTCTAATCTTTTTGTTCCTACCACTGTTGATGCACCTTTTCATGCTTTAGGGTGTAGGCAAGTCTTATTTTCACTTGATGATATTACTACACCTTTGCCTCGCGCTATCACTACCCTTTTGCGGGAATTCAAAGACTTTTTTCCTGCCGAGATACCCCCAGGACTGCCACCTTTGAGAGGAATTAAACATTAAATTGACTTCATCCTGGGAGCGACGTTGCCAAATCATGCGGCATATAGGATCAATCTGGAAGAGACTAAGGAAATTCATCGACAAGTCCAAGAGCTTTTGGACCATGGGTATGTACGAGAAAGCCTTAGTCCTTGTGTCATTCCTGTTCTTTTGGTTCCTAAGAAAAATGCTACTTGGTGCATGTGTGTTGATTGTAGAGCCATTAACAATATTACCATTCGCTATTATTTTCCTGTACCTAGGTTAGATGATATGCTTGACGAATTAAGTGCTTCTATTATTTCTACCAAGATTGATTTGTGAAGTGGTTACCACCAAATAAGAATGAAACCAGGTGATGAATGGAAATTGCTTTCAAAACTAAATTTGGCTTGTATGAATAGTTAGTCTTGCCTTTCGGTTTAACTAATGCACCTAGCACTTTCATGAGATTGATGAATGAAATTCTCCGTCCATTTATTGGTAAATTTGTGGTAGTATACTTCGATGACATCCTAATTTATAGCAAGTCTTTGTATGAATGCATTGAACATTTACGTGTTGTTTTTTGTGCCTTCGTGAGGCATGTTTATTTGCTAATCTTGAGAAGTGCACCTTTTGCACCGATCGAGTTGCTTTTCTTGGCTATGTTGTGACTCCACAGGGAATTGAGGTGGATGAAGCGGATATTGTAGCCATTAAAAGCTGGCCGATTCTTGCAACTCTCACGCAACTTTGGAGTTTTCTTGGACTTGCAGGATTTTAACGGTGTTTCATGAGAGATTTCAGCACCATTGCTGCACCTCTCAATGACTTGATGAAGAAGGGTGTTTTATTCCGTTAGGATGCTGCACAAGACCAAGCTTTTCACACCCTCATCGACAAGTTGACTCATGCACCGTTCCCCCAACTTTCGGAGTTTGGTAACACTTTTGAGCTCGAAAGAGATGCAAGTGGAATTGGTATTGGAGGCGTACTACTTCAAGAAGGTAAACATGTGGCTTACTTTAGTGAAAAATTGAGTGGGCCTTCTCTAAATTATTCAACTTATAATAAAGAATTGTATGCTTTGTTACCGTTTTTAGAGACTTGGCAACATTATCTTTGGCCAAAAGAATTTGTTATATATTTTGATCATGAATCTTTCAAACATATTAGAGGCCAAGCAAAACTGAATAAACGTTATGCTAAGTGGGTAGAATTCAAAGAAACTTTTTTGTAGATCTTAAGCATAGAAAGGGAAAGACAATGTCATTGTCGATGCCTTATATAGACGTTATACTATGCTCTCTCAACTTAATCATAAAAAATTTTGTTTGGAGTCAATAAAAGAATTATATGCTACTGATTTTGACTTCAAAGATGCTTATGAGAATTGTAGAGAAGAGAAAACATGGAATAAATATGTGCTGCATGACAGTTTTTTGTACCGTGCTAACAAGCTTTGTGTTCCCGCTAGTTTCGTCCGCCTTTTGTTTTTGCCACTCACTACTTTTGGCCAAAGATGAGGCGCGATGTGGAGCACTACATGTCATAGTGCACTACTTGCAACAAAGCTAAGCCTCGACTTAACCCACATGGTCTTTACATGCCTCTTCTTGTTCCTAGTGTGCCTTGGGAGGATATTTCTATGGACTTTGTCTTAGTATTACCTAGAACAAAGGGGGAGGGATAGTATTTTTGTGGTTGTCGAACATTTCTCTAAAATTGCTCATTTTATACCCTATCACAAGAGCGATAATGCATCACATGTTGCTGATTTGTTCGTCGCTAAGATTGTTCGTTTATATGGAGTTCCAAATACTATTGTCTCGAATAGGGACACTACATTCTTAAGTCATTTTTGGAGAACCTTGTGGTTAAAATTGGGGATAAAATTGTTGTTTTCTACTACATGTCATCCCCAAACTGATGGTCAAACTAAGGTGGTTAATCATACATTGTCTACTATATTACGGGCTATTTTAAAATCTAATATGAAGTTGTGGGAGGAATATTTACCGCATATTGAATTTACTTACAACAGATCCGTGCACTCCACAATGAAGGTAAGTCTATTTCAAGTGGTGTATGGTTTTAACCCTCATGCTCTTATTGATTTATTACCCTTACCACCTTCTGAAACAACATGTTCTGATGCTTCTCAATGATCTGAATTTATTCTTAAGATGCATGAAACAACTAAGTTAAATATTAAAAAATGGATGAGAAGTATCGAATTGCCGGTAGTAAAGGTCAGAAGGAAGTAAAATTGGAACCGAGAGATTTAGTATGGTTACACTTGAGAAAAGAACAATTTCCTGATTTGAGAAAGTCCAAACTTATGTTTCATGTTGATGGTCCTTTTAAGATTCTTGAGAAAATCAATAATATTGCATATAAACTTGAATTTCCTCCGGAGTTTGGGGTTAGTCCCACATTTAACATTTCAGACTTACGACCTTACTTGGGAGAAGAAAATGAGGTTCCATCAAGGACAACGCCAATTCAAGAGCGGGAGGATGATGAGGACATCACTATGTCGGATACAACCACTCCTTCTATTAAGGTGCAGGGACCAACTCGTTCTTATGTCCGTCCGCTAATGATCTTGAGAATAGATTGCTGCCTAATGATTTAATTGTTATTAGGAATCAAGGAGTGGATCATGGAGGACATGTGGGACATCAAGAAGGTGCTGGAGAGCCAAGGAAACACGTACAACAAAGTGGAGATCCAAACCAATTCGGAGTCTAGGAGTCAGACTTCGAGTCCAACTCGGAGTCTAGGACCACCTTGAGTTCAAATTGATGTACAGGACGTGTTCGACCTCCAATTTAGGTGACCTACATATGCATGTAAAGATAAGGAGATATTATTTCCAATGCCATCAATTCCATGGTCAACTAAAATCGTAGTCAGCCACAATAGTTAAAATAAGACAGATTTCCAGAAACTTCCTAGTGCTACGCCACCTATTTTGGGCCGATGGCCTGTGTATCGAGTTGGAGTCCGCTAGCGATGCATCCTATGGTTCGGCCATGACCCTTAGCTTATATATTTAGTAGCCGCCATTGAGATTAGTTGGATTTTGCATAGATTAATCTGTTAAGAATAGTTTCACCACTCGATGGTTTGTAAAACCCCACATTCGTGAGCTATATATTCATCTGCAAGCTTAGTTGCATTCTTTTCTATTCTTGCTTGTGTTCTCGATTGCATCTGCAGGAACTCAGCATTCTTAGCGAGGCCAACTCTTGTGTGTGCATGTTGGTAACCAACGGAGTCATGATGTAGTGATTGCAAGGTTATGATCATCTGTTCGGAGCCTTCTTCACCAACATCGAGATCTCCACCAATCGACCTACCTTTACCTCTCGAAAGATCAGGAACCAACTTCCCATCAGAATTGGCGTGGTATTTTGCCCAAGCCCACATGGTGCAAGAGGGGCCTATTGGCGAAACCTTAGCACTGCAAGTGGGGCCTATGGGTAAATCCGTAGCAAAGCATGGCATACTCCTGTAGTAGACGTTTATAATGGCATGTAGTGATCTCTAGACTATACATCAAAGGTAGTGTAAGAATGGCAAAAAGGAGGTTTTCTAGTCACTTAGCTAGTGATGAAATCACTATTCATGGCTACAGGGCGCTAACCTTTGTAAAGTGTACAACTATCATGATAGTTGAGTTTGCGATTACAAGTGGTCTAGGATCCTATCTAGATTAGATGGTTTGGTTATGGTTTTGGGTTTAGCTGTGTGAAGATGTGTGATCTATAGAACCCCTTATGGATCATGCTGTGTGGTAATTTTTAATTCAACTTAATTGGGTAGTCCTAGCCTACGACTTCAATGTAGTAAATAAGTGATAATAACTTATGAGTCAAGTATAGGTGTATTTCTGCTTTCAGCCTTACTATAGTTTTACCTTGTTATTATACCTTGCATATCATTTATTCCTACACTTATTGAGTACCAACCATATGTGTACTCAACCTTGCTATTTTCTCCTGCTACTCAAACCTGCTGCTCAGAAGATGAAGATAGAATAGAATTCTACGACGAGGAGTTCTAGGCTTGCGCTACCCTAGTTGCTTTCCGGTGGATTATAGAGCCTTTCGCTGTACTGCTTTCGCGAGAGTCATCTTAGTCTTTAAAGACATTATTTATGTAATAATTATATTTTATTTGTGACATTTGGCATACTGTGAACACTTTTTATTTGTACTAGTTGGTAACCCCACGCGGTGCTACAGGATTGTATGATGAAATTTAAAATTATAGAATAATGATGTGTCTTTTTAGCTCCAAATAAATGCAGATCAAATGCACATAAAGAAAACAACACCAAAATTGAAAACAAAGAAAGATATAAAAAATTTACTCGCTGCTCAATATGCTTAACTCGACCTGTCAAAAAAAAGTTGTTCCACGCCCCAGCTCATGTGTTTCATAACCCTTGTTATGTTGCAAATATATATGCAAATATAGAGCAAATTAAGTTGATTTATAAATTCCTCAAAACATATGCAAGTGATATCTAGTTTTGTTCATCTTGTCGTCTAGAACACAACAGTGAAAACAGAATTCAAAATGGATATCAAATGAGTATTAATCATTTTAAAGTTTTTGTGCTATGCAAAATTATGTGGCATGATATAGTGGTGATTTGTCAATTGTTGGATGATTCATCTTGTTGCGTAGAATGAAACAGTGAAAACAGAATTTAAAATGGATATCATATGAGTGGGATTAATCATTTTAAAGTTTTTGTACTATGCAAAATTATGTGGCATGATGTAGTGGTGATTTGTCAATTGTTGGCTGATGTGACACTTGATAATTGGTTGATGATGTGGACACTTTGCATGTCAAGAGAATTGCACTAAATGACTTGTAGCGGGTCATCCATATATAAGTATAGATGATGTGTGGAATAAATGTTCTTGGGCACACGTGCGATGATTATTCGGTTTTGGTCGCAAAATCGTGTATGACACTCTTGGGTCCAGGCCTTGGCGATGACGGCTAGCATCTTGCACAGTTGCCCCAACATGACACCTATCGCCTCTTTCACGTGTCGAGCTTGACTTGGAACTTGCGGGACTCAGCCCCAGGTTCACGAGGGCTCCAGGCATGCCAGCCAGCAGCATCGCCAGCTCCCCCGCCTCACCGGCCTGATCCACCTCGACCTCGGTGAGGCACTCCCTGAGCTCCACCAGCTTAGCTAGAAGGTCTCGGTTGTCCTAGAGGTGGATGCCCCTCTAGAGAGCCTCGTAGAGGGCCGCTTTCCGCATCTTCAGGTCTCGCTTCTTCTCTTGAAGCAAGACCTTCTCCTCCTGCATTTTGTCGAGGCCGAGGGTCTACTTCATGCAAGATGTGTGGGCCTGGAGCTTCTTGAGGTACTCCTGCCTAGAGACCTCGACCTGAGCCCGCTTGATGTCGAGTGCCATGGGTGGCGTCCTGATCGCCCTCTCTAAGGCCTCGATCGCGACCTCCCTCGTCACCAACCCCTCCTCTTGGAGGAATAGCTACTCCTCCCTTGCTAGGAGCTGCTCTTATAGCTTGTTCACTATCACCACTATGGCTGTAGCTAGAGGGATAGGGGAGGAGGAGCTGTGCAAACCAGGAGCGGTGGTCAGCCACAACAAATGAAGCAACCAAGACAAGCAAAAGTCCTAAGTGACATGTGATGTCCCCTAGTGGGCATCGAAGACCATCCTCATCCGCCTCGAGGGTCAGTTGTCACTTGATGGAGAGTGAGCGGAGCGCCTGGTGCCCTCCCCCCATGGCCTCTTGTCATTCGCATCATTGTTCCTCATCATTGCGGTCGGATGAAAGCTAGCGCGGGATTGAATGCGAGGAAGGGCACAAGAGCTCGAGAATCACTAAGGTCTCAAAGGCAGTGTGCATTTGTGATTTGTGCCAAGCACCACGTGTAGCATGTCAAATTGAGTGCCACGGACCGCTCATCACTCCGATTACTCGACACCCCCATTGCTGCCAAGTGGGTTCATGCCCACAAATCAGTAGCGTCGGCCGGTGCAGGATGGTTCCACTCCCTAGAAGACAGAGGGGTGCTCCCATGACCCCACGTTGAAGGGGAGTTCTCCAAGGCAAGCATTTGTTGTGCCTTAACAGTGACATGTATACACTTGGGGTCATGTGCACGAGTTAAGGCGCAGTCATTCTAGACTCTCGATCTGAAGAAATCATGTCAACTCCAGTAATCTAATGGTTCAGCTGCCCTACCAAGCTCTTGGCCCCACTTGCAGGTCCCTGCATCACCTGAAGTGGGCCCGAGGGCCACTATCAGTACCACGGAGTTGGGGTACCCTCGGTACCATACTAAGTCATCAACCCAAACCTGGCCAGGCAAGGGACCGAGTCTGGTGCACACATTTACACTTTGTCCTAGTGCAGGTCGTCTCAAGGTGCGAGCTCCAAGGCACACCGCATGCTAGTTCCATGCTTAGGTTCGACTCCTGCCACCGCTTGGGTCTAACCTCGTTGCGTGGCAGGTGTTCATACGCCCTGGGCATTTTGATGACCATGCCTAAACGGGACACATCTCTACCAAGATGTCTAACACCCCACTATTCACACGTTAGTCGCGCGATGCGGACATGACTTCAAGGAAAGCAAGTCGATAAGACTACATGGAGTAAAGGCTACCCAGTATGATGATGGCTATGCCGAAGTCGCTAGTGGCTGCAATTACATTGTAATAGTCTAGATTCTTCTCTGCGTCGCAAGCTATATCCCTATGAGAGCCTCGGGTGCGTGTTATTACATGTGTAATAGCACTCTACCCAGCCAAGGTCAGCCATGCACATCCTTACACGGGCAAAGGTATGTATCCTAGTCTAGGTAAGGTGCGTGTGTCAAAGTTCAGATAGAGATTTGTACGGTGGCCAACTCCAATCGCGCACATCACCAAGCTTCCACAAGCGTATAAGCCTTACAATGCAAGCTACTCATGAGCCTTGCGATGTAAGCTTCACCCTAATAAACATTGTAGGTCATGCCCTTGCCTCTATAAAAGTTCACGACCACTTTCCTAGAAAAGGGGGGTGTTGCGGATGTGGGTCGGAGGCCCACAGAGATTCCAACACCAAAGCTCACTATCACATATGGATCCTAACGAACCTTTGCTTTATGATGACAACTGCGACACACCTTTGCATCTTTTGCAGGATTAGGTCATTCACACGGTGGAGCCTAGGTGCGGATCGGGCAAAGGACTCCTGACTAGGGGGAGATCACGTCGAAGGTCATCTCCGCACCGGAGGCCTCAAGGTGGTGACAGGCCGAGGCAAAAATCATCGGTGTGCGGTAGGTCCTGGTACTCAATGACGTGGTGTGGTGGACGTGTGTCGCACCCTCATTCATGGGGCATGCAAATATTTGTAAATCTCAAAGGACTGTAATGACCCCATGACTGTAGGGTGATAGGTTAGGGTAGGTGAACGGGGGCATTACAGACATTGTAATGACCACATGTAACTACCCCTATAAATAGGCC
>VSTD030003674.1:0-10739 GCA_008808055.3 Sporobolus alterniflorus | reverse complement strand
GGCATTCGCGGTGTCCGACGAGCTGCTGGGCACGTTCGTGCCGATTGCTGTGTACTGGCTGTACTCAGGGCTGTACACCGTGTTGGACGGGCTGGGAATGGACGACTACCGGCTTCACCCCAAGGGGGAGGAGACCAAGAACATTGTGTCGAAGTGGACGGTCGTCAGAGGCGTCCTTGTCCAGCAGGCGTTCCAAATTGCGGTCTCTTTGCTTCTCTTCACGGTAATTCCTCTTTGCGACATCTTGTTATCATGAAATTCTTGATTTTCTCATACGATTCATGGAATGAGCTATTTATCAGTGTTTTGTTTTCTTGTTATTCAGCTATCTAGCTCTAAATATGCTGTAGTAACCTCTGTTCAAGATTGTTTTAGTGTCATTAGTTTACAAGGCATGCCATTGCTAGGAATTCAGGGACAATTACTGGATATGTTTTGCATTTATGCCTTACTATTACTAACTAATGAAGGTAGAATTAGTAAATTCAGTCTCTGGGTTGGAGGTTGATACTAGCAATTGCATCCACTGTTTTCGTGCAACTGGCATGGAATGGAAGTAACGAAATATCTGAGATCGACTAAGGTCCTGAGTTGTTGACTGCTGCTTTTGCCTATTGAGCAGTTCTGAAACGTACTAGTTAAGTAAACAGAAGTAAATTTGCTATCTGCATGACAATGGGACCTGGACTGTAGCCTCCAGTGATAGCAAAAATAATCTTGAACTTGAAAACATGGAAGGCCGGAACATTATAACTTAGGAGTAAGAGTTTGGATTAGCATACTGGGTTTACCAATATGACTATAAATGTCTCTAGTTTCACTAATATTGGCTCTAGATGGTTCTGGGGGCTTTGAAATTTCATTTGTGACGGCTGTTTTTACAATATTGAAACTTCCTGAAACTGCAGGTCCTTGGTGATGAAAGTGGGACTGTGAGGAGGCAACCTCATATTCTGGTAATTGTGTTGCAATTTATCATTGCAATGTTCGTGATGGACACATGGCAGTACTTCATGCATAGATACATGCACATCAACAAATTTTTGTATAAGCACGTCCACTCTAAGCATCACACACTTGTTGTCCCTTATGCCTTCGGAGCTCTTTACAACCATCCACTTGAGGGACTCATTCTGGACACCATCGGTGGTGCGCTCTCGTTCCTCATCTCTGGCATGACTCCAAGGACAGCCATATTCTTCTTCTCCTTTGCAACCATCAAAACCGTCGATGATCACTGTGGCATGTGGTTTTCTGGGAACATCCTCCATGCCTTCTTCAGCAACAACAGTGCTTACCATGACATTCACCACCAGCTTTATGGCAACAAGTACAACTTCTCGCAGCCATTCTTTGTCATGTGGGACAAGATCCTAGGAACATATATGCCATACACTCTTGAGACCCGCAAGGGGGGTGGGTTTGAGGCCCGTCCGGTTAAACTCAACCAAGCACAGCAGACCAAGACTGATTAAACAGTGTCCTTCCGTTGCCTACTTCTTGCCCTGATCTTCTTCTAACTGCATTTTTGTTGTAGCAGTCTTTTCCTGTCCATATAGTAAAATCAATTAGGCAGATGCCATCTTGTACCATGATATAGAAAATAAAATATCACATTTCGAGTGATTTTCCATTCCTGTGCTGTCTGGATATTGTCTCTGTAAGCAATGATGATGCTTTGGCGGTTTTAGTTTTTTCTTAATATAAAAGGGAGCAGTGAGCTGTCCTTATGGTCCAGGTTGTCTGTTGGACAGTGCCAGCCTGCAAAAACATGGTGCTGCCTGCCCGGCAATTTGAGACCATGAACTGAAGTGGACTCCAAACAGCGATTCCCACAGAAAGTAACCTTCAGACTTCGGAACACAGGATTTATAGATCTGTGGGTTTATTTCTTAACATTTGCTGGGCATTTGTATATTGAATTGTATCTGCTTCTTGTTCCATATGTGAGGTAAGATTTTACAAAAATTTGAGCGGTCGAAGTACTTCCCATCACAACTCTTGACATTTTGAACAAAGTCTCAATATTTTTTACTATCGATGAATTTTAAAGTATTCTGCTTGAGTACATGAAAATATAGTATGTGGGTTGGCCTTACAACATACTACATATTTTTTTTGTTGACCTTGGGAGATCTAAACACAGTTCTCTCAATGTCAGCAAAAAAAAGGTCCGGAGGTCTATAAGGTTGAGGCCCTGTCATGTCGAAGATGTCAAAAAATAGTGATCAGAGGGAGTACTTAGATTGATTGGAAGAAAACACTGATACCGTCATATTTTTTTATTTCATGAAACCTGCTTTCAAAGCATGATGTTTCGTTAATCTAAATAGCAGCTTTGTGAATTTCAGAATATCTAAGGAATTTAATTGACTTCAATTATATCAATTGGCTTAAATATATCCATTACACTGATTCGATAGCTAGAACATAAAAGACATTAACTACTTTTGGTGCTTTTTGAAATTCAAAACAAAAGTCCCAAAAAAAATTAGAAGTCAAAACAAGTCAAGTTTTAAAAAAGTAATGATTGTTTTTTCTATTTAAATGGATATGTATGTACTACCTCCAAGACGACGTGCAAAGACATCTGACAGCCAATATTCAAAATCGAATTAAGTTGACACAGGTGGACCCTTATTCTGGCACAAGTCATGTAATAACATGGAAAACAGAGAATAGTTTCAACAATAAAGCATATCCTCTTCTTCAGCATCTATTGGGCCTCCATGCCCTCAAGCTGCTGAAGATCTTCCCCTAACCGCTGCGGGGCAAGGAGTCAAGATCGACCTGCAGGTTTACAACCCTCCACTACTTTATTAATTTGGGTCTAGTTTGTTATAAATATCACTTTATTCAACTGAGTGTCAAAACTCAAATATATACATGTACAGTAGGAGGAGAATATATAAGGAATCCCTTGAAGAAATACAATAATAGAAAAACTAATACATATCTAATACCCCATCAAACTCATGGTGGATTAACAACACTGAGTTTGGAGAGGTAAAACTGATGATGAATGTGAGTTTGAGACTTTATGAAAAAATCTACCAACTGAAGCTCTGAAGACACATACTAAAGAGCGACAACATCATCCTAAACCTGTGATCACGTAAAATGAGCATCAACACCAATATACTTAGTAAGCTTATACTTTACCGGATCACGAGCAATACTGATAGTATATGTACTGTCAGACAAAAGAGGAGTCAACATAGTAATAGAAACATCAAACTCCTCAAGCAACCACCGTAGCCAAGTAACCTCAGCTGTCACAAGAGTCATATCACGCAACTCAGTCTCTGTACTCAAATGAGAAACTGCTACCTGCTTCTTAGTCTTCCAAGCAATTAGGGAACTACCAAGAAAAACACAATAGCTAGAAAGAGAACGATGGTCAGAGGAATCACTAGCACAGGTAGCATCACAATATGCCTGAAGTTGTAAAGAGCTAGAGCGTGGAAAGAACAAGTGACGAGAGATAGTCCAACAAAGATAACGTAGGATACGAAGAAGGTGACTATAGTGGATCTGAGTGGGAGTAGAAACAAACTGACTCACAATATGCACAAAGTATGAAATGTCAGGTCTAGTGACACCAAGGTAAACAAGACTCCCTATAATGTGACGATAACGAGTAAGATCCTTAAGAGGCTCACCATCAGTGGCCGTAAGGTGAACATTGAGCTCCATGGGAGTCTCAGTAGTCTGGTGATTAGTAAGAGAAGCTCGATCGAGAAGATCCTGAATATACTTCTCTTGAGACAAAAAGAACTCCTCAGGCGTGGAGGAGATCTCAATCCCATGGAAGTATCTCAGAGAACCAAGATCAGACATAAGAAACTGATCACTAAGATGAGCCTTAACAAAGGCAATATACTTAGGGTTATCACCAGTGATGATCATGTCGTCCACATAAAAAAGAATAAGAGTCCTACCATGAGGTGACATGTGGACAAAGAGAGCCGGATCATGAGAGCTGGTAGAAAGACCAGCAGCTATGATCACAGAGGCAAATGTTGAAACTAAGCCCGAGGAGCCTGCTTAAGGCCATAGAGGGAGCGACGAATGTGACAAACTATATCCTCAGGGACATAATACCCAGGTGGTGGACGCATGTAAACATCCTCACATAGCTCACTATTAAGAAAGACATTCTTCACATCTAGCTGAGAGATGGACCACTCCTGAACAGAAGCCACATCAAGAATAGTGCAAATAGTGGTCATATGAGCAACAGGAGCAAAA
Source organism: Sporobolus alterniflorus (assembly GCA_008808055.3). NCBI lineage: Eukaryota > Viridiplantae > Streptophyta > Magnoliopsida > Poales > Poaceae > Sporobolus > Sporobolus alterniflorus. The sequence continues at coordinate 6,488 of VSTD030003674.1, read as the reverse complement.
GTCTCGTCATAATCACGACCTTGCTCCTGCTAAAAACCATAAGCAACAAGACGAGCGTTATAGCGCTCAAGAGAACAATCAGAGCGAGTCTTAACCTTATAGACCCACTTACAAGTGATCGGACGAACACATGAGGGACATGGCATAAGATCCCACGTGCCAGTCCGCTCAAGAGCAGCAATCTCCTCAGCCATTGCGTGCTGCCATTCCGGATGAAGAATGGTATCGCGATAAGAAGCTGGCACAGAAAGAGCAGTGGCTATGAAAGTCGAAGGAAAGTAACAGTCAGGTGCCCTACGAAGGCAATGACTACATCTAACAAGCTTCTCTGGAGAGGAATCAGGCAGAGAGGAAGACTCAACAAGAGGAGAAGATAGCACATCCTCAATGAAACAAGAAGATGGCACACCAGAGAGAGCTCATCCGAGGAAGCTGGAACATCTGACAAGCGTCCTCCACGACGGCTGTAGAACTGTGTCACTGGAGGCTTCACCGTGTAGTCTAGAACCACTAGAGGAGACTCAGAGGAAGACACAAAGGATGACAAAGTTGAGCGAGGAATAGGCAGAGAAGCAGGAGGAGCATCAGGGAAAAGTATGAAAGACAAATGGTCAACCAAAGATGTAGGAGAAGCATCAGTGGTGGGACGTGGATAGAAAGGATAGGACTCACAAAGACAATATCCCGTGACGTCCGTATCCTATGAGCGACCGGATCCCAACAATAATAACCCTTATGCTCCACACTATAACCTAAGAAAACACACTCTACAGATTGTGCGGTCAACTTAGTGCACTCATGAGGCACAAGAAGCATATAGCACACATAGCAAAAAAGATGAAGGCTGGAGTAATCGGGCATCTTGCCACAAAGACGCTCTAAATGAATACCACCATGAACGGTCGAAAAAGGCTTAATGTTAATTAAATAAATGGCAGTGGAACTAGCATCAGCCCAAAAGTTAGGTGGAACAGAGGAGGCAATCATAAGAGCAAGAGTAGTCTCAAGTAGATGATGATGCTTGCGCTCAGTAACCCCATTCTAAACAAGAGCACTGGGACAAGAAAACTGAGCTAGACTACCCTGCTCAGCAAGCACCTGGCGAAGAGCATCAGAGAGATACTCTCCTGCAGAATCCGCATGAAAGACATGAATAGAAGTGTCAAAATGAGCATGAATCATAGCAGAGAAGTTCTTATATATGGATAAAACCTCACTACAATGTTTCATAAATTAAATTCATGTGTGGCGAGAAAAATCATCTATAAAAATGATGTAGTATTTATGACCACCCTTAGATACAAAAGCTGTTGAACCTGAAACATTTGAATGGACAAGATCAAATGGATGCTGAGACACTGACTCACTAGAGGGATAGGGAAGCTGAACCTGCTTTTCCAATCAACAACCCTGACAATGATCTAAAGATTCTTGACCCGAAATTGACCCTAAAAGACCTCAATGAAGCAATGTAGATAGTCGGAAGCCACAAAGATGACCCAGATGATAATGCCACTAAGGGATGATGTGGATGAAGTAGCATAGGTGGAGCTGACAGGACTGACGGGCACAGCGGAAGGAAGATGAAGCCAGTCAAACTCCCAAAGACGTTGTGAATCATGACAATGGGGGCCAGTGCCAACCAGGTGACTAATGCGACAATCCTGAATATAGCAAACATCAGGATCAAGAATAACACGATAATTATGGTCAGCGATCTGCCCAGTAGACATAAGTTGCATGGTCAGATCAGGAACAAGAGAAACATCATGACATGAGAAGAGTCAGAGGAAACAGTGCCCTGTCCAGCAACAAAAAGAGGGGATCCATCGGCTGTATGAACAATGCAATGATAGTAAGAAGGGCGTAAAGAAGAAAGATGAGCAGAATGATGAGTCAAATGAAAAGAAGTGCCAGAATTAAGATAACAAGGATAAGTACCTAGAGAAGGAGCGGAAGGTGGTCCCAAAGTGGAAGACTGAGAAGTAGTAGCAGAACCTGTAAGTGTAGAGGACTGAGTCACAGAACCAATAACTCCTGATGACATAGGGGCCGCAAGTCGAGGAAGTAGCATGAGCATCTTCTGTGTCTTTGAACCAGCAAAACTCCTATCAGATCATGCAGAACTAGAACCGCCAGTACCCTATGAAGAACGGCAAGCCTGAGCCTTTTGAGCTTTCTTCTTCCTATAGAAAAAGGCCTCCACATGTCCATCTCGCCCACAGTGATCACAATGAAGACCAGTACTTGCACCACAAGTAACAGATGAAGCAACCAGAGGAGAGACTGGTGGCACGGGAGCAAGAGGACGAGCAACCAAAGAACGTGCAACCAAGACTGAAGAAACCCACAAGAGTCCAGCATCCTGAAGATGAGTCTCCTCATTATGAACCTCAGCAAGAGCATCCATCAGTGAAACACATGGTTGATGAGCAAGCAACTGAGCACGGAGAGGCTCAAACTCATCACGAAGCCGAGTCAAGAAGTCATACATGCGACGAAGCTCAAGAGCAGCCTTCTGATTCTTGCATGACTGACAAGTGGCATGAGACAACTAAGGACCAAGAGTGTCAATCTGACGCCAAACACCAGGGAGTTGATCAAATAAAGCATCAACGATATCATCACCCTGACAAAGAAGCTGCTCCTGATGAATAGTAGCAAGAAAAGTAGACTATCCTGTGGGCTCATAGCGAATGTGAAGAAAAATCCACATCTGATGAGACCGCTCAAGCTCCACAATATCAGCAAAAAATGATCCTCCATACTAGCCACAAGAATCGAACTAGCCCGAGCATCCTCATCAAGCCAAGTCATGTATGCACGAAACTGAGACTCATACGAAGTCAGACGATCAACATAATCTACAATAAGCACCTCCTTCTCAGCAGCAGTAGTCTTCTCTGAGATTATAGGCTGAGCAGGAGTTGAAGGAGACGGCGGACAGGGAAGCTCGCCCATGAGGAAGTCCCAAAGTCAAAGTTCACGCATGTGCAGACGCATGGGAGGAACCCAATCATGATAGTTGGTGCCATTAAAAAGCACTGAACATCACAACATTGAGACAAGGCCTGAAGAAGTCGAAGAAGAACTCATAGCGATGGCGAGAGTGCAAGAGCAGCAGCGGCGAGCGATGGCGAAAGCGTAAGAAAACAAGTGACACAAGCATGTTTTTTTAGTACCCTACCGTTCTTTGAGTGGCAATATGAGGTGACGAAGAAGATCACCAAGACCAGCCAGCAAAGACAAGAACAATAGCCCTCTTTTTTTCTTTTTTTTAGACTCAACAAGACAGAACGTTACTCACATCCGAACAGCAAGTGGGTCCAAGCTAACAAAAACCATGAGCCAAAGTCAAAGAGAGCCGAGCCAATGGTCCGCGGAGCTGAGCCGCTGAGTCGAGCCGGTGGTACACGGAGCTGAGCTGAGCCACATATCATATTAGATCGAGCCGAGCTGGACCTTGCTCAGATCCAATGGGTTCGTACTGACACGAGCAAGTAGAACAGTGAACTCCTAGCGACGGCGGCTCTTGACAGAAGCTCCCGGCGGTGGGTCGGATCGCACCGATGATGAGGAAGTAGAGCAGTGGACTCCCGGTGGCAGCGGCGGCTCCTGGCAGTGGCTGCTGATGGCGGATTGTATTGCTCCGACGACGTGGAAACAGAGGAACCGGGGCTGCGTGCTCCTATTGGTGATGACACGATGTAGCCAAGCGGCGGTCGAAGAGCAGCACGAGGAGCAGAGAACGGGCGATCGAAGAAGCTTCCTGATGAAGAAGCCAAGAATCAATCGGTCGGTGCGACGAAGTGCAAGGAAAAAATCATGGGAATAGAGAGAAACCCTAATTTCTGACTCTGTATACCATATTATGAATAACACTTGTATTCATCTGAGGGCAACGACTTGAATATATATATATGTATGTACAGGAGGGGGAGAATATACAAGAAACTCCTGGAGAAATACAATAATAGAAAGACTAATGCATATCTAATACAATTATGGTGCTCTTTTTTTAAAAAAAAAAGCGACAGGAGCTCTACCCTTGTTACGATAGAAGAAAGCAAGAGTATAAACTACCATTACATAATCTAACCAGACAGGCCTGGCAAACAAATGCAACATGGGCCACCGCGGTAGAGGCTTCGGGTGAGAAGGTTCCTCAACGGAGCCTCCGTATCACCCCCACCTCCAGGACAGGCAGCCCCAAAGACAAACACCTAAACAACCCCACAGCAGACAGCAGCCGCAGGAAAGACAAAAGGAGGGACTGAAATCGGCAGCAGCAGACAAAAGAGGCCGCCTTAAAGAAAATCCGACAACAGCTAGCACCTGAACCACATGAAGCAAGACAGGCCTCCACACCGAAAGCAAAAGAAGCAACAGCTAGCATACACGAATGCAGCAGCGCCTGGACCACTTGCAACACGCAGCATCTAGGATACAGCAACAAAACAACCACACACCAGCCATGATCTAGCAACAGGAAGCACCAAGGCGCCAAAAATAAGACATCTGCACAAACGGTAACAGGGTAACAGGCCGGTGCAAAGCACAGGGCAGATCATAGCAGCTCGTGCGACAGTCACCAACTCCTATCAGGAGATGAAAGCCAACCCTCCAGAAATAGAGGAACCATCAGACGGTCTGAGCCAAACCGAGGAAAATACATTGGTGTCTTGCTGACAGGGGAGCAAGGCAAACTGAGGGCATTGCAAGGGAAATCAACCTCCTGCCTGAAGGGGCCCTCTGCCAGCAAGATTTTGGAGGTGAATAGATTTCTGTATGAGGGCAGCCAGCTGCAACATAGAAGTTTCCTTATGCTCAAAAATCCTTTTGTTTCTCTCTTTCCAAATAAACCACCAGAAAGTTAAGAGGACCCCTGCCTTTCTTCTTCTGGCCTGATCCGATCCCACACTAAATATGTACTGCACCCACTCTACATGCCCTCCTTTGCTGGACATGATTTCATAGTTAGGGAGGTCAAACTTATTAGCAGTGATGTTCCAAACTGCCTCAGTGTAGTTGCAAAGAGTCAGCAGGTGGGGAGTAGTTTCTTCCATGAATACACATAAAGGACAATACTGATCGCAGGGCCAATTTCTCTTAGCCAGGTTGTCAGCTATAAGAACCCTATTATGCATGACCAGCCAGCTGAAGAACGTGCATTTCTGCTCAGTTTTAGCTCTCCAAATATCAGCTGCAGGGAATCTGATCATAGCCCCCAAGAATTGGCAGTCATATGCAGATGAGACTGTATAGCAATCATTGGTTATCCATCTCCAGGTTATAGAATCCTCCTGGTCAGTAAGGTTCACAGAAGACAGTGTCATAAACAACATTGTGAATTCCACCAGTTGTGCAGCTGTTTGGATATCTTGGAGGCTTCTAATCCGGTTTGAGTTGGAGAGTTTAATGTGGACACTTCTCTTTTTGAATTTAGCCACCTGATACAAGCTTGGAGCTAAGTCCTTAGGAGCAGCCTCCTTGAGCCATCTTTCTTCCCAGAAAGGTGTGTTTTTTCCATTCCCAACCTGAATGACAGTGGAGCAAAAGAACAAACTTCTATCAGCACGACTGAACTTGTCCAAGTCTATAATTCCTAACCCTCCCCATTTCTTAGGCCTTAAACAAGTTCTCGTGCTCTTCGTGAGCAAACAAACAAGTTTGAAGTATTTGTTGCTTCTCCGCTGGCTCCCTCTATGCTTCCAGTCTCCCCCATTGATGGTGTAGTTTCCTTGGAAGCTTGGAGTTTGTGGGTTGTTGTATAACTTGATCTGGGGGCAACCACAATGGATTAAGACAGGCGCTAGGAATAGATGGAGAGATGCCATCCGCTCCACCGCGCGCTCCACCGCCCCCTACGTCGTTGCCCACATTGTCCGCAGCACCGCTGCCTCCACCTCCACAGATCACGTAGCCCTCTCTACTAGAGGCCGCATCACCACCCACACTCCCATGTTGCGCGCTCTTCCCTGAGCCCCCGAAGGCGCAGGAGGTAGACTCCACCGCAGGCCAGGTTCCAGGAGATCGAGATGCCTTCTGAAAGGGGGGAAGGAGATGATCTAGTGAGAGGATGGAGGTAGGGGCTCGATCCCGATGGATGAGTCCGGTCAGAGGAACATCATCTCCTTCGCGCCCATGCAACCTCAGTTTGAAAGGTGATGGATGGTCCGAGTTGGAGAGATGGGCCAATCCTGACCCAGCGAGGCATAAAATCTCTGGATCGCTTGATGGCGCAATGGATGAGCGCCATGTGGCATGATCCAGGCGTTTCAGGGGAGCACCAAGAGAGCCCTTGTCGGGAGGCGCCAACCCTAGTGCTGAACTGGATTGGGAGTAGTCTGAAGTGGAATGTTTCTTCGGGCAGCTTTGGGAAGTGTGTGACAGAACCACCTCAAAAATGAGGGGGTTTGTCTCCCAAGATCATATCGGGGGATTCTCGACGAAGCGAGAATGCGCAAACACACACAAATAAGCATACA
>VSTD030003673.1:0-10740 GCA_008808055.3 Sporobolus alterniflorus | reverse complement strand
CCACGGGCGACTGCGGCGGCGTGCTCCGCTGCTCGGGCCGGGCGGGCGCCACGCCGGCGACGGTGGTGGAGATGACGTTGGGGACCCCGCGCTCGCCGCTGCACTTCTACGACGTGTCGCTGGTGGACGGGTACAACGCGCCGGTGTCCGTGACCCCCGTCGGCGGCGGCGCCGGCTGTGGTGTGGCTGGGTGCCAGGCCGACCTGAACGTGTGCTGCCCGTCGGCGCTGGAGATGAGGGACCGGGAGGGCAGGGTGGCCGGCTGCCGGAGCGCGTGCCGGGCCATGGGCGGGGACAGGTACTGCTGCACCGGCGAGTACGGGTCGCCGGACAAGTGCAGGCCCACCATCTTCTCGCACCTGTTCAAGGGCATCTGCCCCAAGGCCTACAGCTACGCCTACGACGACGCCACGTCCCTTAACCGGTGCAAGGCAAGCCGCTACCTCATCACATTCTGCCCGCCGAAAACATCAAGGAAATAATCCCTTCATCTTTAGGTTCTGATGTACTACTACTTACTATGTCTCCATTCAGAACCAGGAAGATGTTAAAATGTATCTAGATACCATACCACCAACTAGTAGCATTTCATCAAACAACATGACACAACAGTGGATCCAAAACAGACATTCCTCCTGTAGCTAGTTCATTCCTCACCAGCTAGGCCAGGACATACCCTCCTCCATGTTGGCGATGACATGCCTGCCTTGAGGACACTTGTCGACGGTGGCCATGTTGCGGTACGCCACCTCCGCTAGCACCCTCAGCAGCCCCTCGTCCGTCCATCGACCGCACCAGCTTCTGGATCACAAAGTTGGCGTGCAGGGGCGGAGCTACTTAAGAGGTGCCGGATGCCTAGCCACCCAGTCAAAAGCCAAATTCCTCTCTAAAACAGTGCAAAACAGTGCTTCACAGTATTGCTACAGTGCTACCGGGCACTGGTGGCGTGCATGTGGCACATCATGTCCTGCATTATACTACTTATTCAGTTTCTTTTATTTATTTATTGTTGTTGAAAAAATGCATGAGTCACTTAGCAGAGACGACAAGATAAACAGATAGATCACCAACCCTCAGATGATCAAAGCCGCCGGCTTTGAAGATCTCGGTGGCGATCAGCTGCCGGTCCTGAAGCTGCCCACCATCAGGCACTTCTCGATAACGTTGGATGCGAACTGTTGGTAGCTCATGCTCACAACATGCCCAATGAATTTGTTCACAATCGCCGACCCCTCAACGGCCGCTCCGTGCGCCACAACATACTGCAACAATTAGTTGCAGTTGTGAGCATCATCAATTCATCGTCTCCTACTCGATCTTGTGCTAAAACATGAATCAAGATGATGATGATTTTACTTTTTACCTGCACAACGTAGTTCCCAAAGGGGTCTGACGCCAGCTTCACAGCCGTCTCCACGACCTCTGACACTATTTTGTGTCTGATCTCCGCGTCATTAGAGAAAGCCAGCACTCTCTGTGAACACCAAATTAAACGAGCCAATTATTAATAGTGTCATTGTTGATTGGACTGAAAGATAAATGCGGTACACCAATTAACCTGAATGATATGGCAGCCATAGGGAGTGGTCGATAACTCCTTCGCCTTTGTGCAAAAGCTCCTGAAGATAAATTTGATATCTTGCACCGGCACACACTCCATACACCTCTGCACGACGTGGTTAGCGTACTGGTTACGAGCACATTTCAGCACCTTTCCACGGAACTCGTTGGCCATTGCTACTTTTAGATCATGGTCAGCAACTTCAAAAGCCTGAAACATCAACAACAGTACGTCAATAATAAATGTTTAATTTCCACACACGTTCCAGTTTATGGATATATATAGAAGGAAGAGCAAAGGAAAAAAATACTTATGTTGCAGCTTAGTTGTTTTACCTTCTGGATGACACAACATCCGTACATATGATGGCTCAGGGATACAACATGACCAATAAAACTACCAATGAATTCCATTTGGCACCATTGCGGTCCACGCTCAAGAAGCTTCTGGATCGCGTAGTTTGCAAACACATCAGTGGCCAGCGTAAGTGCAAAAGGAGTTACTTCCGCATAGACCATCACGATCTCCTCTCGTGTTGCCGTCTCCAACGCACTCTGAATGCGAAGACTCCCATGTGGATGAGCACTGCGTGCAAATTCACAGTAACAAGTCATTGCATTTCTTCATTCAGATAAAGTAAAACACAAACTGATTCTGCATTGGAGACTTTAAAAGAGATGGCTGTAAGTTCTTACCATAAATTAGCAATCTGACCCTTCGAGGAAATGATCCTGAAGGTGTCCGTTGGAGACCTCGACATTCCGTGTACAGTACCTGAATGATTGATGTTTTCCTGCCTAGAATGTTGACTTCCCCTAGAATGTGGCATTTGACTAATATAACCAGCATAATGGTTCTTCAGATTATGTGGAGACTGGTGAAGGAGTCTAACAGCAGTAATCTGATCAGGGTCCTGTAATGCACAAAGATATGCTCGATGGACCGCCATTATATCAGTAGTGTCATCTAGGCTACCCTCCATTGGGATTTGTGTAACCTGTGAAGATATTGAGTCAAAATTAAAGTTCACTCTTTGGATTATCCTAAAAAAGAAAGCATCATTGTTTTGTATAACATAATGAAATATTAAAAATGGTACTGGATAATGTGCATATACTAGCATCTGGGTCAAATAATCAACAATGAAAAAGATTTAATAAAGATGCTATGGTAGTTTCAGCAACAATGGTTATAGATTGCAGCTATGGAAATAAATACTTATAGAAGCACATAATGTGTATTACCATGCACATGTTACCACTCTCTAGTGCTCTTAACTCAATGGATCGTATATCAATTATTGAATCAAATATAGATAAACTTAACCAAATATACTTTCCGTACAATATACTCCCATTCTTTTGTATTTTTTATACCATAACAGAAGAAGAATACCATGCTTTAAGCCAATAAGTAGACATAAGAATGTAACATCACAGTATCATCAAAACACAGTATTTTTCCTAAACTTACATTTAACCTATTCTTTGGATGGCAATAATGAAATATAAGTTACTTGGCAAAAAGGGTTACATTTTCCACCATCAAGAAGGATCTTAGATACATACAAGTAAGCAACCTTAGGAGTTTATCAAATTATGATGCTGGTTTAGTGATGGAGTTGAGAAAGAGTTAGCCCCTTCTGAGTAATTATTTGTTTCTAGGGGTGTCACAATGGCCACAGAAGGCCAACTATGCCCGAGTAACAACTTAGCATGGACTCAGAAGGCTGACAATGCTCGGGCGTAAAAAAATTATCTCGGCTCCCAATAGTGTGTTATATGGCATACACGATGTTTTAGAATGGTCCTAGAAGTTGACCCTCACTTGACATCAGGTCGAAATGATGAAGACAATTGGTGTCCCCTCAAAATAGAAAATGAGACTATAAATTTTGCCTGTGATGTCAAATTTTTCCTTTTATTCTTCTTAGTGTACATGGAACTATCAAGGGGAACAAGGCATAAAAATTAAGTGAAAATGCCTTAGTGTTACATCTGCTAAAGCTTTCTACTTAAGATCCCCTAGATGACTATGTACGCCATGCTTGACAATCTCCCAACTTTTGTTGTGAGACCTTGGAACTATGTATTGGCTTGTCCCATGCAAGAGGAAACTCTAGTAAATGACCAAAGCCATGTGGTGAGGTGACAGACAAGCATGAGCTTCCTGTTGTAAGCATGACAAAATTATAGGCGCATCAGATACACTTTTGTGGTGAGACACAAGATTGCCTCTAGTATTCCCATCTTCTGAAGGGAATCCACTAGGGTACGTAGGTACACCACCTACTCCTTCACTGCTTCGGCTATTAGCTTCTATGTCGTCTCTTGCATTGTTTCGCAAAAAAAAAACTTCTCTTGCATTGTTTCACAAAAAAAAACTTCTCTTGCATTAGGGCATGGTTGACCTCCTCAATGCACTTTTTAGCCTCTGATGCTTGATTGTCTTTCACTACAGGAAGCATGGAAATGTTTGTCAGTTTTTTTTACGTTCATCACTACCGACAAACTTAATTTAATTAAATCTATCGGTTTGTCACGTCACCGACGAACTTATAATGTGCCTGGACTGATGTGGCCCCAGTCACGTAGGCTCATCGGTGAGGCCACGTCACTGACGAATGTATGCCAGTTAAATTCATCGGTTACATGGCTTCACTGATGAACCTACGCGACCAGGACTGATGTGGCATGGTCCACGTAAATTCAATGGTGAAGTGGCAATCGATGAATTTACTCTAAAATTGAATTCTCAGTTTCTTTTTCTTTCTCTCTTGCCCCTATCTATCTTCCTCGTGTTTCCTTTTCCACTCACCCTCTCATGCCGCCGTAATGCCCGACCCCAATGCCTCTACTCTAACGCTACGCCCGACCCCCGACACCTCTTCTCTAGCAAGAGGCCCCTAACTCCTGCCGCCCGGCTCATCCCTGGCCACGTGGTGGCCACATGGCGGCCCACGGATGGCCACATGACCTGTAAATTCATCGGTTAACCGACGAACTTATGGGCTTAGTGTTGCCTACGCACCTAGTGAGCATATGCACATTATAGACTTGTTAAGCCCAGCTCAAAAAGCATGCCTATATATCGTGGTATGATGAGCCTTACTGGACACAAGCCTGAACAGAGGTCAGTGAGTCCCGCTCTAAAAGGTTTTAGATGAAAAAAATGTCCAAAAAAACTAGTCCAAACTTAAAACCCTAGATTTACCCAAAACATCTATTAAAAAATCATGAAACAACCCTATCCCAACTTGAAGGAATCCGAGCAGAGGGGTGTTATTTGTACCCAAAACATCTTCAAGAAAGGTCAGACCCAACATTGAGGGTCCTAGCTAGAGATAATTTCAATGCTAAAATGATTATTATCTTTTGGTAGGTTCGGGCCATTTAATGCTCCAATTTACTAAACTTTTAAGTACAAACAAAAAAGAAAAAGCCTAATCTCAAGCGAAGGAAATCTAGTGTATCATACAACCAAATTGTGTGCCAACCATGAATATTATTTTCAAACCTATGCATGCCATTAATATGTACTATACAAATTTCATTTCATTTCATCATTATAAATAGCTAGATATTAATGAGTACAATAATAAATCATTAACCAACATTAAATAAAATAAAATGTGCAAACATACTTAGGAAGAGAGTTAAGGATCGTCAAAATCGCAATATAACAGAGATGAATATCATGATTAGGAAGTAATGAATTACCTATTGGTTTGGCAACATTTGTGTATGCGGTTGACCTCTAGAGACGATATCAAGGAGAGGGGCCATGTTACGTTGGGTTTGCCCGGGCTCCGGGAACAACTAGTATGTGCCAACCACACTCTCCTCCTTTATCTTGTCACCATCAACTCTCCTTGACGACCCAGCTTCGCCTGCATGAGCCATCTCTGCTCTCCCTGAGTCTTTTTAAGTGGATGCAGGAAGCATTAGTTCGAAAACAACACATATATGTGCGCTTATTAAATGTAACAGCAGAGGACAATATATCAAGATTATTTCAAATTTTGTTGAAAAAGATAGGTCTATTGTGTGATGTAGATCCGAGTCTAAATTCAAGATCTACTTGAGCATCCATATCTAGGGAAAGTATCATGTGCTCTCAGTCTATCCTGTGTTGCCGTGCTTCAATAAAATTTGGACCATCGATTTCACATCTAACTAAAAAAAGTCACATGAGGTGGGATGTGCTAAATGCAAAATGGATCTAAACTCATAGACTAGGAGGAAAATGGATCTAAAATCGATGATGTTGATTTTATTGAAGCACAGGAGCATAAATGACTTAGAGCACAGAATACTTTCCCCCATATCTAGAAGGCTCCTCCTCTTGATGAAAATTAAAAGCAGAACAAATCACTAGCTCATATAAAAAAGGGCGTAGGAATTCTATCACCTAGCTATATGTTTATAGGTTGGAAGGTGTGAGAAGAAAGGATCGAGGATGTACATACGCAGAATCGACGGAGACGACGGGAAGGAGTACGAGAGAACCTGCGCGCTGGATTCAATTCGCCTTGTTGCAGCAAGAGCACGAATATTGAAAAGGAAGGGAGGAATGATGCTTGGTACAGATGGAGAAGAGAAATATATAGAGAGAGAGAGTATATGACGATTTGAAGTAACTGCAAGAAAAGCAGGCAGAAAAGGTGCAGGCAGTGCGCATCAGTTACTTTGACGACGGAGCAGGGTTTTTCGTGAACGAGTGATGCCAAGAGTTTGATTGTTTTTTGAATGAACCGTGTGCCAACAAGAGCTTTCGTTGGGCGGCAAAAGTTAATAAATACACAGCTGTACGTAGCCACATCACTCTAGCTACAGTTGTAGATTTCTGTTGTGCAAACGACAAAGAGTACACGTCAGTGGTGTAGCTGCTGCAGGCCATTCTTCTACTGACCAAGTGAGTGTTTGAGTGACCGAGCAAAGCAATCAACTGGTTTGGTTGGTGAGGGCGATCATTTGGATTCTTCTCTACCGTACCTACAGAGGCTAAAGAAAGCAATGGCCCATTTCAAGATTTGGCCCAGTAAGAAGAAAGCTCGCCCCTCTGCTCCCTCAGCCGACCGCCGGAGCTCTGTCGTTGCTTCCGTCATCTTCTCCTCCACGTTATTACTACTGTCGCTGCTGCCGTCATCTTGTTCATTTGAAAACTCCAAACTCTTCAATATAATTTGCATAACCACCGCAAGGAAGATTATTTGTTCTTCTCACGGCTTCTTCATTCATTTATTTTTTATGAGACAGAGAGATGAAAAACTATGGATCGACCCGTGTATGCTTTGCCAGTTGTATAGTAAAATTAGGCCCATGTACCAAAACGGCCCAAGTCTGCAAGAGGTTGTTAATCCCATTAATTATCCTGTAAAACAAAACGAGAAAAACAAACCCGTGAAAATTACCAACCACCGCCGCCGCCACAGGCATGTACGTAAATGTAAGCAAAATGAACTTCCAGACGTGCATGCGTGTACATCTAAGCAACAATTTTAGGACTCTTGGCTTACAAATCAGCTGACACAGATTCATCTGCCACCAATGTGGTGATGGCATATAGAATGCGGCCTCTCCAGCCCTGCAGGAACCAGTTGTGATCCACGACAAAAGTCCTTTAGTATCTCAAGGCTGTAAGCTGGCTGGCTGCCTTATTTTGTTCTGTCCTAGGATAAGTGCTGCTTGCTTTTGGGTTTTAGGGTGTGGGGCCCTCTGTGCTTCGTACTCTGTTTTCTGTTTCTTGGGGTTTCGGTCAGTCGTCGGTTGAGCTACAGTGATCTCGGGTCTGGGTGTATGCCGGGCTTCATGTTCTTCTAGGTTCCCTCCCTGGTGTTGTAGCCAGGTTTAGTTTATGTAATCTCTAGGGTCTAATTTGACTTTCTCTCTTAATGAATGACATAGTTTTTACCTATTTTTTAAAAGACAAAGTCACTGTGGTACAGATTCTTGACCTCTTTTTTGGTGAGGTATACTGATTATTCTTGACCTTGTCCCTAAGGATGTTAACGACATCTGGATGCAACGGCAGCTGCGTAAGGCTGTCCCGAGCAGCTCCCACATAGGGCACCCCATCCTTAAAATGGGGAAAAATAACCATTGTTCATCCCTCCAACAGATTCCCTAATCCATACCCCATCCTCCGATACCCCTCCTGGCGCCCCCAAACTGGTGGGACGTCGCTCCCCTCCCCCATCCCATTCCAACTAATGGAGCCATGCCACATGGCGTGCACTAGCAGGGTGGCCGGACAGAGCTTGGGCAGAGCTCAGTGACGGCGGTCGGACGAAGCTTGGGCGGAGCTCGGCGATGGCGGCCAGGCAGAGCTCGAGGGCGTGGGCAGCAGCCGGACAGAGCTCTGGAGCGTGGGCGGCAGTCGACAACGAAGCCCGCTGACAACCACTGCTGCTGGTAGTCGTTGATTTAGGAACGCCCCCGAGCGAGCAGCCACAGTTGTAGACTCGCGGGAACCAACAGAGGAAGGAGGAAGTCATCGATTTAGGAAGCTACTGGAGACCGAGCTTTTTTTGTGGTTCGACAACGGCAGGGGCTCCCCCTATTTGGGGATGCAGACCCGGGAGCTGTTGGGCTCAGTCTAAGCCCTACCTGGCAGTTGCGCACCTGCCATTTCTGATACGTATGTCTTAGGGCGCTCCACCTTGTCCCAACCCGATGACATTCTTCAGGGCACAACACCCGATGATGTCACGCTCAACCAGCAGGCGTTGTTCGTTGTCCTATGGCACCGTGGCATCTAGCAGGTCAAACATCATCGAGTAATGGAACAGTGCCTCCTAGAACTGTGTCCCAAAGAACGGCATGTATTGCTCTCTTAATGAAATACATGCCCAGACATGTTCTCAAAAAAAAAAGAATGGCACGTCAGGCCTCATCTCTCGGATGTTGGTGAGGACCACGTCCGTGCCTGGGGCTTGGGTTGTGGTATACTCCAACACCCACGTCCATCAAGCTTCTAAACTAGACGACGTTGTTGACGACGAGTACCTCATCAGGGTCGATACTCAGATCATCCACGCCAACAGTGTCCCACTTCGTGGTGATGCTGTGGAATGTGAACGGCACGTCGAGCTGACGAGTGAAGTCGCTGAGCCGGCGCCCTATCTCCTCGATCCGACTGGATGGGCGAAAGCCAGGCTAGCTGGGGGAGATCGATGCCGGTGATCCTCACCTCCGGCGATGGACCACCCTCCCAAGTAATGAGAAAGACCACCAAGCTCGGCCACTGGAACCCGTACTGCACGCCGTAATCCATGATGTGCACCTTCTTCTTCTTCCTCCCTGCTGTTGAGATGGCCTTGCAGATGGTCATGTTGGAGAACCTGAATGCGTTTGGTCATCTCGAAGCAGCTGGTAAGCCTTGAGGAACTCCAACACAGAGGTGTGTTTTGTCATGAGCGACTTGTTGTACACTGCCGGTGCCTACCAGCCGTGCCTCCAACCCCTCAGCTAGCAGATGTGGTCACGACGTCAGAGAGGATGTTAGCATAGGTTTGCTGGGCCTGGAGTAACACGGAGTGGTCAGGGTACTGGTACAAGAACTTGTCTTCCACATGCTCTATTTGCATACGAAACAAATAAGAATCGGAAGCTCCTGTTTAAAATAAGGTAAATCAGACAATCCGATTTGGCAAATCGGATGGTCCAGTTCCGGTGACAGTCAGGGGCACCGTCAGCTCCGGCAAGGGCGTCATTCTCTCGGTCAAGTGGCATCGGACCAAGGGAGGGACAAGATTCATGACAACTCAAGGAGTTGTGGTGACAACTAGTAGATCTAAACGAATTAAAAATGAGAAGAAAAGAAAACTATGTCAAAAATATGAAAATAATAGATTTGATTGATTGTCTTGGCGTTAGATTACAATCAGTTGTGATCTATACTTACATAGGGAGCAGGATGTAACTTTTTGAGTTAGATACGATCAAATCTTTCTTAAACAGACTAAATCTAAAATTCTACTCAGACTCTATCTATTCTAGAAAAATTGGATACTCCGGTATCGAAAATCGGACAATTTAGTTTTTGCAACCTTGACTTCTGGCTTGGATTTCTTCTATCTTGACTCCTTGATGTTTTTTATTCCTTTTTCATGCTTCAAAATCTCTTGGATCTTCAAATCTTCGAGTGTAGCTCCTATCTTATTCATGTTTTGAAAACTGTTAAAATCAGACAGTCCGAAATAGGAAACTGGATGGTTCAATTTTTTCAGACTTGCCAAATTTGATCATCCTCCTCCTCCTCCATGAGTATTCGCGAGATGAAGGGGAGCACAAGGCCGTCTGACGGACATGGAGCTAGCTTCTTATCAGGGCGGGGCAATGGGGGGAGGTCCAAGAAGGTGGAGGTGAGAAGGGCTCATCAGTGAGCATGTCCCCCTGCCCCTGGAGCTCCTCCCATAGGCGGAAGCTTTCGGCTTTAGCCTTTAGTGGTGGTGTTGGGCGGGCAGAGACATGGAATGGAGGAGGCGTGTGCCTGAAACATGAGCCCAACCACATTGCACAGGGAGTAGCCGAGATGCAAAAGCGATTGATTTGTCTTTTGTTCTGTTTATTCAAAGCAAAGGCCTGGTCACTGTCTGGCAGGGAATGTACAAGCCAAACAGGTACTAGGTACTGCTACAGACCGATGAAGCCAAACATTTGTTTTGTTTGGAAACCTTTGGCACCTGCAGTCAGTTGCTGCGTGTTTGTTGTTTTCCATGAGACGAGGTGGTGGTAGGCAGGGGATAGGTGCGAGCTAGGTGGGTCGGCACGATCGATGCATAAAATACAGTAGCACCGATGGGTGGAGACAGATACAAGAGGCGCGAGCAGAGAGAGAGGGTGCCGTGCTGTGCTGTGCTGAGCTGTGCTCTGTTCTGTTCTGTTCCTCCGTATCGTTGAGTGCAACTGGCCAAAGCAAGCAGAAGCAGAGGAAACTGTTCTGTCTACGTAAAGGGATGGGAAAAGGGTAGGAAAGCAAAGCAAGGAAACCTTCACTCGTATTCCTCGCCTTCCTCCTCACGCTCGGTCAATCAGTTCCGGCCGGCCACGATGAAGCCCCAGCCCGGCCGTGACCAAGAAGACGTCGAGGTCCTCGTCGAGCGCCCCTACTCCCACGACCGCTCCTCCCCTCCTTCCAGTCCCGGTCCCAGGCCAGCAACGACAGCAAGGCCACGC